>WNYG01000048.1:0-258250 GCA_021396235.1 Sporothrix pallida | reverse complement strand
GGCGAGCGCGGCTACGGCCAGCACTCGGCCGCCGTGGCCGCTGCTGCGCGCCAGCAGGTGCGCGACCACAACCGGCAAAAGGGTGCGTTCGAGCTGAACCTCGACGGTGCCACACTGCTCGGCCGCCGTGGCGCCAAGCCTGCCGCCCGTGTTGCATGAGCTCTTTTTCATCTTCACTTCTTTTTTACTGCGATCTTCTCTTCTCGGCGCTGCATTCTATGCTGGAGCCTCTTTATTTTTGACCTTTCTTTTTGCATTTCTCCTTTCTCTCTTCTTCACACTGGCGGATATAGGGACGAACAGCTGTGACTGTTCTCGGCGGTACTGCGTTTATTTTGTTATTTGTCTTGTTATATTGTCTTCTTGCGTGGTTCACTCGCTATTTGTCACTTTTCTCCCACTTGCATTGGTATACCAGCGTTTAGGGCGTTCTTTTTGAAATGTGCCTCTTGACTTTTGATTTATAACTACAGTCGTTTTTCACAATCAAATCACTTATATATATGCCACTACTTGACATGTTTCTTCGTAACCCCCTTTGATGATGTGTCTTTATGATAAAACGTATCCTTCCCACGGCTCAGGATCCTGCCAGCCATGCATGCAGGCGGACTGGAGACCCGCGCAGACTCAGGTTAAAGGCATACTTGGCGGCCGTCGCCTGCTTCAAGGTATCAAAGTGGACGCAAAATCGGCTCGGATGCGGCGAGAGGTCGAGCCGCTCGTACCGGAAAGAGACGTCGTCTGGCCCGCCGAGGCCGCGAGCGTGCAGGAATTCGAGTATATCGCTCTGTTTGCGAAAGTTGTTGGGCAGAGTAACATAGGCATCATCGTCGTCGTCGGCGTCGATTTCTCGAGGCTCTTGGTTTTCTTGCTCTTGACCTTGTTGACCTTCCTTGATGTCTTCTGCAAATACGGCACGAACAGCCACGCAGTAGAATGGCTGCTGTGCCGTCTTTTCGGGGACCTAACCAGTGCCGGAGGTGTTGTCAATGCCCTCGTATTCTCGTTCTCGTTTGCGTTTGTTTTTCTTTACTTTCTTGAGACAGTCCCAGAATTCCCTGGTTTGTTTCTTCCTTCCAGCCTCCAACGTGTCGATCAAGGTGGCCGGATAGGCAACCAGTCGCGCGAGGACGCCCAGCATACGCACGGCGTTCATGCCCGGCTCGGGATTGCTGTTAAAGTATGGACTTGTAACAATCGTCGGCAGAGAGTAGCCCGGCCGGAACCCAAGAACACGCATCATATCTTTGAGGGCTATTGGCTTTCCGTGTTGGCTGTAGTGGTCTTTGCCAACAGTGAAGCCAGACTGGACGCGGAGCAGCGGTGCCGAGACTTTGTAGATGTCGACCCAGCCGTGGAACTGGTTGAGAAACGACGCGGGCAGCTGGTCGAGAGCGTGGCACTCACCGTAAGTATCCCAGACTACCAAGATGCGCCTGATTTGCTTCTGTATGGGGGGAGATGAGCAGATGCTGTGCCGTTTCGTCGGCGACGGCTGTTCTTCAGGACCGGGCACCGGAGGACAGTTGATTGTGTTGTTCCTCCTGTCCTTCCTGTCCAGGTCATCAACAAATGTTTTATGACGCTCCTCCAAGCGAATGAGCTCCTTCTCTCCAGTCGAGCCAGCCCAGTGTTTAGGGTCAAAGACGGCCTGCACCCTGAACTGCTGGATCATGCGCTGCTCCAAGTCGCTCTGCACATTGGACAGGTAAAGTCTCATTTCCGTGGCGGGTCCCTTTCCTACTTGGCCAACAATCTGCTGCCACGGCTTGATGCGTGGTGTCAGGCGCTGCTCTCTTGCAGCCCTGGGCGCGCCCATATCCAGCGGACTAGGGTTCCGCCAGTCTTTGGAGGACAATGGTAGCTGTGTTTGGAGCGTTGGAGTCGCCTGGGACTTTTGCCTGGCCTGCACCGTCTGTTTGTGCCAGGCCCGTCCATTCTTGGTCAGCGAGTCGAGCTGCTGATTGAGGACGGTGGGCAGGCCATCAATGGTCGTTTCGAGGCTCTTTTGCCCGTATCGGAACGGCTCATGGTTTCTGTCGCTGTGTCTGTTGCTGCGTTGGTCGAGAAACGTGGTAGAGGCAGCTTGGATCCCGTATTGTGCGACAAGGTCGTCGAGGTCGACATCTTGCAGGCGACGCCATTCGTGGTAAGCCACCGGTGTCTTTTTGATGTCTTTCCCATCTGCATCCTTTTCGTAGAGATCCAATGGAGGCGGTACACTCGATGGCATAAGAGCCAGGCCGACGTGCGAGATGGATTTGCCATTGAGCTGGTCGCCTCCGTCTTTTCTCTGCGTCTTGCTGCCGTCAAAGGCGACGGCGACGTACTCGTACTGGAACAGCGGCGAGTGGGCCTGGTTGCGGAGTGTAGCAAGGTCCGGGATGTATTTGTTCTCCTAAAAGTCAAATGCAAACGGCATGCCGGCCTTTTCCTGCCTTTCTTGGATCTTTTCTTCACTCCTCAGTCCAGCCCTTTCAGTGACGACCGACAGAGTATCCGACAATGGGGAGGGCGAGGACATGGGGCTGCTCAGCTGTCTGACTTCTTGGCCAGCCTTTGATGCTGAATTTGGCGTCGACGGCGTGTTTCTGTTTCTCGGAGGTCCATCATCTGGTCTTTCTTCCTCGTCTTTTTCGTCTGGTGGCGTCAGAAGGTAGGCCATGTGGCACGGGAAGAGGGTGGGGCCCATGTAAGGCAGAGGCGTCTCCATGCCCTTTACGGTAGTCATCTTTGGGAGGTTGTCGTGATGGCGATGTCTATCGGAGCCTTTATGGTAAAATTGAAGATTTAAAGGAGAAAACAGGCATGGCCGAAAGGATGGCTCAGGGGAAGAGCTGGTCATTTGACCATTTTCCTTCCCTCCTTCCCTCCTTCCCTCCTTCTCCCCTTCTCCCCTTCCTTCTCGTTTACGATACTGGGGAAGTAAATTGTTGGGAAGGAGCATCTCTTCGGGACAGCATAGTTTACAAAATAGGAAGTCACGATTGCTGTTTTGGGAATCTAGTGTATCGGGGCATATGCTCAAGCTTGTAAAAGGAAAGAGCTCTGTCAAATCCTCATTGTACGGAGTACTTGCCCTACAATGGGACGCTGGTCTTTGCCATTGGTGTCTTCCATATATGGAAGGCCCAAGTTCACCAAATGCTGCATTGTATTAAACTCGATCTGAATTGTCACCAAGAGCCACACTGGGAGATGTTTTCCAATTGTCAAGTAAAGATGGATTACTGACATCACATACGAGCTGTGTGACTTCATTGCTCACAGCTTAACCACTCTCCTCATGTTATGTTTACACTCCTAACTGTCCTAGGTAATTGGCTCGTCAAAGGACATTGCATATTTCTGTGTATTTCTGCCATTCTCTCTTGTCCTGATTTCTTTGGTCCAAAACGAAATTCAGGCCTTCTCGATTCTCGATTCCCTCTTATCTTGTATTATGTCAGTCGTTTCCATCATCCATCAATGTGCCTCGTAACTCGTATTCTTCCCTGCCCACCGGCCGGCCGTTGCATAGCCGGTGCCGATCTTTCTTTGTTTTGTCCGCTGTTGTTGGTCGCCTTACAGGGCTTTTCCCACCAAAATCCCCCACAGCCAGCATACAGCCAATCCACAGCCAGCTTATGATGTAATCTGCTTATGCCCAGCCCAGCGCCGTCCATGTAAGTCGCCAGTTAAAATCAACAAAGATACGGCGTACACAAAGTACACATGGCGCAGCAGCGCAGCGTTTCGCCGAATCGAGTAATAGGCAGAGAATAATAAGAAAATGAGGGGAGAAGTGAGATAAAAGAGCGAATAAGTCGGGACGACCAAAGGCTACAGTGAAAGTGAATCGAGTATAAGTGAAAGCCAATTCAATGGATCTTGTTCACCCAATCTTGTCTTCATTTGACTTACTCTATTACTCAACAATCTTTCACTCTTACCTTTTTTTACAATTCTTATCACAAACACAATGACTGCTCATCAAGGATACAACGACCACGGCATGGGCTTCGGCTCGCCTGATGCCGGACTCGGCAACAATTCGGGTCTTGGATCGGACGCTGGTCTCGGCGACGGGTCTGGCTACGGACCCAACTCGGGACTCGGAGGAGGATCCAGTGGCGGCGGCTCGCGACTCGGCTCCAAATGGGGCACCGGCGGCCTGGGCTTCACTGGCGGTCTCGGATGGTCTGGCGGCCTTCGCGGCAGCAAACGCGAAAAGTTTGCCCAGATGGCCGGTCTCAATAGGGGAGGGGGTGGTGGTGATTGTGGCGGAGGATATGGCGGAGGATATGGCGGAGGATATGGCGGAGGATACGGTGGTGGCTACGGTGGCAACGGATTTGATGGAAGCGGCAACAGAGACATGAACGGAGGCAGCAGAGGCCAAGTTGGCCGTGACCAACACAACGACGTCGACGATGGCTTGGGCGGCGGCCTCGGGGGACTCGACGGCGGTAAAGATGGCGGACTTAGTGGTCTCTGCGGTAGCGGAGATGGCGGCCTTGGTGGCAGTGGTCTCGGCGGTCTTGACGGCTCTCACAGACCCCCTGCTCCTCCGGCAACACACCCCGTCGACCCTCCCATCCTCTTGCAAAGCCTCAGAGAACTCGAAAAGGCGCACTCCCAAGTCTTCAAGGGCCTCGACAAGTACGGCGACGGCGCTCTCCTGGCCCTGTTTGAAAACAAATGGTTCAAGAGACTGCGGCAGCTGTGCGACCGTCTGGGCAACCAGGCCTCGAATGTCAGCGGCCTGCTCTCACACACGACAGCTCTCCCGTCGCCTGGCCTCAACATGGCCCTCCAGAACTGGATGAATGCGGTCACAGACAACCTGTTCAACTTGCACACCGAGATGGAGAACGTCGCCGTTGTCCGTCTCATCACGATGGCCGGTGATGTTGGCGATGCCTCGGACATGGCTGATGCCGTGGAAAGCGGTGACCCCGGCGAAGTTGCCGATACGGCAACGGACATTGCGGTCACTGACGCGGCCCAGGACGTCTGCGAAAAGGTCTTTGGCCGCATCGACGGCCAGCTGGCGCGCTGCTACAAGATCCTGATGCGGCGGGCAGCCGAGATGGACAACCAGATGATGCCGGCTCTGCAATATGAGCTGTCGGGCGGCGGCTGGCACGTTCCCAACGGCCCTCCACCGTGGTAATCTGCCTTTTGGTGGCAGTGTACGATAGTTCTGTATGATTTTCACGAGTTAGACTGCGTGCTAGAAGCACTGCGCATGTATGATATGAACGATGAATTAGATTGTATGGACAAATGAACTTGGACTGATCTGACAATGAAAATGAAAAACGAGGTACTTGAACCAATGTTGACTAAATTACGCCAACAGAGACTTCTTTGTGACGTAGATAATGACCATACAACATTGTATGCGATGCTAAATGAAAAGGAATGCAATAACTGTAACAAACTTACTTCTTATTCACAGGGACTGGTTTTCGGGGAATGGTCCGCTTCGATGCGGAACGGGTAGGGGGAGCTGGATCAGCTGGAATAGCTGGGGCAGCAGGAGCAGAATGGGCAGCACTCACCTTGGGCGGCAGAGGAGCACTGACTTCAGGCGCCTCGGGCGCTCTCATTGATGTGATATCGTCGCAGACGGCATGCAGCCGCTCAACACCTCCGACGCCAAATTCTGCGTAATACCTCCTCACAAAGGACGGTTCGTAGACTGCGGGGACCTCCATGTCTGTCAGAAACTGGCCACCATGAGAATTAGCTTTGCGGCGCTCCAAAATCCGAAGGCACGCATCCACCTGTTGTCCCAAAACTTTGTGCTCCATGGACGCTTCGTCCACTCTGCCACTGAAAATGTATTTTTGTGCAGCGTTTTGCAGTATACTTGCCAAACTGAGAACCGGCGGCGACATGTCCAGCATGGCGCGGTGTTCGTAGGGGCTGATGACACTGCCGCTCTCGTCGCCAAAGGCGTCGAAAATGTTTCCGCTGTGGTCGATCTGAAAGAAGGAGTCCGAGTCGCCGTCAAACTCGTGGTCGTCTACCCACTCAATGTTGACCGTCACAAAACGGCCGTCAATATGGACCTGCAGGTGGTTGGGCCGCCGGTGGTCAAATTTGAATGAATTCTGGGACACGGCCGCCCACGACGGAAGGACATCACGAGTCGCCAGAGGGCAGACAATGGAGGGTTGCAGGGCGGAACACGATCCGTCCAGGGGCTCACCAATGTCGAGACACCAGTTCGGGTCAAACAAGCGAATGGCAAGCGGTCCACTGATGGCATAGCGGACATTCTGAAGGGCTGCTTGGAGGGCCAGAACCAATCGTGCCAGCGACTGGTTGTGCTCGCGCATAATATCCTGTGCTTCTTCGGGCGTTGCTTCCTGGGAAGAAGGAGTTGTAGTGGGAGAAGGATTGCTTGACTGAGAAGCAGACTTACTGTCAACTCTGTCAACTGTGCTGCTCCTCACGCTTCTTGTTCGGCTTGGCGGTACTCGTCTCGAGATTTGGCGACGAGGAGATTCGTAGGAAACAGAGTGCGCTGCGGACCGGGGAAGTGCCGGCAACGGACGGTTGGTCGGCAGAGGCGGGAGTGGCCGAGAGTTTCGCTGGGAAGCTCTGTGAGAGGAAGCTCTGTGAGCGGAAGCTCTGTGAGAGCTGCATACCAGATGCTCGCTCATTGTGACTGCTTGGTTCACGGCACATATCCGACACACCTGAGCGTGTGCGTGTGTGTGTGGCGAGTGATACACTGGCATCCCCGTACGAAATTGAGAGCGAGAATGAGTGTGAGTGTGAATGTTGTTGTTTTGGCTCGTCTCGTTAGCAATCTGAGGATCGAAAGCTGCCAGCAGCCATCTTCCAAATTGGCAAATACACGAGCGAAAGCCCATTGTGAGAGAGAGAAAAGAAAGGGGTTGTCGAGATGAAGTCGGAAACGAAAACGATGTCTTCTTTGGCGATATGGACGCTGCGAACGGTCACAGACGGTCGGCAGCAATGTGGGCAAAAAAGACGTCGTGTTTGTGGATGAATTTGCGGGAATGAGGAAGACACAGAAAAAAGGGGGAATGTTACACATTTTTATAAAATCAGTGAAAAGGCAGGTGCGGCTGTTCACTTTGGAAGGTTGTTCATCTTGCAGGGAAAGAACAAAGGATGTTGTGCGTTGCGCCTGCCGGCCCTGAACAAGACGATGTTTGGTGAACAAATACTACTCGTCGAGGCAGGAGCCACACAAAGAATCACATGTCCACAAATGAGCATATTAAACAAAGG
This sequence comes from Sporothrix pallida, assembly GCA_021396235.1. Taxonomy (NCBI): domain Eukaryota; kingdom Fungi; phylum Ascomycota; class Sordariomycetes; order Ophiostomatales; family Ophiostomataceae; genus Sporothrix; species Sporothrix pallida. The sequence continues at coordinate 250,993 of WNYG01000048.1, read as the reverse complement.
GGCTCTATACAATCAAATCAATTGACGAATCATCACACAATTACGATCTCGAGTGTTTATCTGCGTTTCTTGTCTAGCCTAACGCCTACTATACACGACCTTGACCAGAGAATCTGGGGATACCTCGAGAACAAAGTCGAACAAAAGGACAAATACAAAAGAATCAAAAAGACAAAAATGAGAACGTGCAATGCATTTCGAGTCGTCTACTATGTGGGGAATTCCATATGCTCCGTGTCACGTGCCTTCTCCGGTTTCCCTCTCATTATTGCGACTCGACATCCATCTCGTCCGATGCGCTCTCGCTCTCGCCGTCGGCCGCCTTGTCGCCCTCTTTCCGCGGCATCGTCGTCTCCTTGTCAATCATCTGCCGCGACACCGCCACAATGTTGTCCTCGATCAGCTGCTGGCCGACGTCCTCGAGATGTTTCTTGGGGTCCAGCTTGCCGACGTAGCGCGTCTTGAGCTGCTCCTTGGTGAGCTCCGTCTCCTCCTTGACGCGCTTCTCGTAGCCCTCGGCCAGGCCGACCAGCCGCTGCAGGCGGTCCTTGTTGTGCTCGCCGGCCACCCGGAAATCCTCCATCTGCAGCGCCTCGGTCCACGGCTGCTTGTGCAGGTTCATCAGCATGTTCTCCTCGAGGGCGGTCTTGCGGTAGTTGATGCCGATCGAGTAGTAGTGGCGGTTGAGGCCGTGGATCAGCGCCTGGATCGACGGCTTGTTGAGGTGGCCCAGGTTGCTCGTGCTCTGTCTTGGCTCCTGGCCCATGATGAGCGTCTGCGGCGAAATGGACCGGAACGCGTCAATGACCACCTTGCCCTTGACCGACTGGATGGGGTCAATAACAACGGCCACCGACCGCGGCGTCAGCTGCTCAAATGACTGCTGCGTGTTGATGTCGACCGACGATAGCCAGCAGCCGAAACCGGGGTGCGAGTGGTACCAGCCGACGACCGACTCGGGCCGGCCGGTCTGGCGCAGCATCTCCATCATTTTCGTCTGGAACACGGGGTCGACGGCCTCGACACTGACGCCCGTTCCGCTCTGGGGCATGGCAAACACGTCGACGACGCGCACGGTAAAGTCGTCGACAAACTCGCCGAGCATCAGGCCCATGACTTCCATGGGCACGCCGGCGCGGCCGTGGCGCAGCATCTTGAGGAGGGCGAGGGAGGAAATGTAGACCGTCTCGGAGTTGTCGATCAGGTTGGTGTTGTCCTGGGGGGAAACGTGTGTTAGTAGGAGGATATCAATAGAGGAGAGCACTTCAAGAAGCTCAAAAGCTAGGAGCGTGACGTACAGAGCTTGGCTGGGAGCCCAGGCCGGACAGGCCTTGGCCCGAAAACATTGACCGGAGGCGGTCCATGGTGTGTGTCGAGAAGCGGGGAGAGGAGGAGGGAGGGTAGAAGACAAGAACGACCCAAAAATGTCGAGATGAAGGTGAGATCGAGACGCGGCCGAGGAATTGGTACTCGTGGCGATGCGTGGAGTGCGATGCGGAGCTGTGGTGATGTGTGGTGATGAGTTGTGAAGTTGTGATGCGATTGTGATTTGTGATGCTGTTTGTCGTGGTTTGGCCTTCTGTTGCTCCTGCCGTGCACAAGGCGCCTGCCGTTACGCCAACCTTGCGCAGCCTGGAGCTCTTGCCCGCCAGGTCAGGTCCCACTAGGCGGTGGCGGGCGGCAAAACAGCACCAAAAACAGCACCCAGCTCAGGAACGTCACGTGTAGCTTATGTAACCTCTACCAAAACTCACGAAACTACACAAAATTGGGGTGGCTGGCCCTGGAACCAGAGCTCTGCCTCGCACAGCTAGCGAGGCTAGTCCACATACAGCTAGCTCGATAGAGGGAAAGAGCGCCCGCCAATTGTGGGATGCGCGCTGCAGGAGCGAGGGAAGCCGAGCAGAGAGTGAATGCTCGAAACTCACTTTCTCTCCAGAGTTTCTGTCTCTCTCCGTCTTCTTACACCTCTTTTCCTTTCTCCTCACCTCCACCCCGACACACACCGACCTCTCGCCCCGTTTTCTGGTCTTCGTCTCGGAGCAGGTGTCTGTCCTGTTTGTCTTTTTCTTTTCTCTTTTTTCTTTCGGCGGCATTGGCTTCTTGCTCGGCCAATTGAGACTTTTCACTTTTTTTGTTTCCTCAACACCGACTCCCTTTTGGCTTCACTTCGACAATTATCTCGACAACCTCCCTCTTCGACATCCCTCCTCGACGTCCCTCCTCCCCTTTACACCCCCCACAATGGTCACCGACGCTGCTGGCGTCGACCGGTCGCGGCCGCTGTACGACGTCGTGCATAATGACAAGAAGCGCGTGGCCTACTTTTACGACTCGGACATTGGCAACTATGCCTACGTCACGGGCCACCCGATGAAGCCGCACCGTATCCGGCTGGCACACAGCCTGGTCATGAACTACGGCGTCTACAAGTTCCTAGAGGTCTATGTAAGTTTTGGTCCTCACTCCGCTCGCTCTTCTTTTCTTTTTGTCCTCGCTTCGCTCGTTTCTCCTTCTTTTCCTCGCTTCGCTCGTTTCTCTTTCCTTTTTTATTTTTATCTCGCTTCGCTCGTCGCTCACTCGCTAACACTCCCAGCGCGCCAAACCGGCCGTCTTCATGGAAATGACGCAGTTCCACACCGACGAGTACATCGACTTTTTGCAGAAAGTGACGCCGGACAATATGGACAGTTACCAGCGCGAGCAGAGCAAGTACAACGTCGGCGACGACTGTCCCGTGTTCGACGGTCTCTTCGAGTTCTGCGGCATCAGCGCCGGCGGCAGCATGGAGGGCGCGGCGCGCCTCAACCGCAACAAGTGCGACATCGCCGTGAACTGGGCGGGCGGCCTGCATCACGCCAAGAAGAGCGAAGCTAGCGGCTTCTGCTATGTCAACGACATTGTGCTGGCCATTATCGAGCTGCTGCGCTTCAACAAGCGCGTCCTGTACATTGACATTGACGTCCACCACGGCGACGGCGTCGAGGAGGCGTTTTACACGACGGACCGCGTCATGACGGTCTCCTTCCACAAGTACGGCGAGTATTTCCCGGGCACGGGCGAGCTGCGCGACATTGGCATCGGCACGGGCAAGAACTACGCGGTCAACTTCCCGCTGCGCGACGGCATCGACGATACTTCGTATAAAACCATCTTTGAGCCGGTGATTGACGCCGTCATGAAGTACTACCAGCCGGACGCCGTCGTCCTCCAATGCGGCGGCGACTCGCTGTCGGGCGACCGCCTGGGCTGTTTCAACCTGAGCATGCGCGGCCACTCCAACTGCGTCGACTTTGTGCGCAGCTACAACCTGCCGACGCTCGTGCTGGGCGGCGGCGGGTACACGATGCGCAATGTGGCGCGGACGTGGGCGTACGAGACGGGGCGGCTGGTGGGCGTGGAGATGGACGCGGTGCTGCCGTACAACGAATACTACGAATACTACGGGCCGGACTACGAGCTGGACGTGCGGGCGTCCAACATGGAGAACGCCAACAACTACGAGTACCTCGAAAAGATCAAGATTGCCGTCATCGAGAACCTCAAGAAGACGGCGCCTGTGCCGTCGGTGCAGATGCAGGACATTCCCCGCCAATCCATGGGCATGACGGACGAGGAGGAGGCCGAGCTCGACGACCTGGACGAGGACGAGAACAAGGACGCGCGCACGACGCAGCGGCAGTGGGAGAAGAACCGGGCGCGCACGGACGAGTTTGACGAGAGCGACGACGAGGACATGGCGCGCGCCAACGGCTTGAACTACGACGGCCCGCCGCGGCGGTCGATCATGGACTACCGCAACCCGCACGCGGACCTGGAGACGGACAGCGGCGCCATGACGCCCACAAACGGCACGGCCGCCAAGGCTGCCGCCGCCGCTGCTGCTGCGGGCGAGGACGGCGATGTCGACATTCCCGACGCCGACGTGATCCAGGATGCCTTTGAGAAGGCCAAGGAGAACAAGAGCAAGAAGGAGAAGGAGGAGAAGGACAAGGAAAAGGAGACGGCCAAGGAGAAGGAGCAGGAAAAGACTGCGGCCTCGACTGATGCTTCCAAGGAGGCCAACAACGACGACGGCGATGTGGCTATGGAGGACGCCGACGCTGCCCCTGCGGCTGCTGCTGCAACAGAAGATAAGGCCGCGCCTGCAGCGGATGCCAAGGACGAGATTAAGGAGGCCGACAAGAAGACTGACGACGCGGCCGAGAAGAAGGACGACAAGCCGGCTGCAAAAGAGAGCGGCGACGACAAGGCTGCTACAGCGGCCGCGGCTGAGCCCGAAAAGCAGGACGAGAGCGGCGATGTCGAGATGACAGATGCCGCTGACGAGGCTGCTGCTGCGCCTGCCGAGGAGGCATCAACAGAGGCTGCTGCCAAGGCGGATGTCGCCAAGGAGTCGTCTTCTTCTGAAGCCAAGGATGCCTCGGCCGCTGACGCCAAGTCAGCCGACGCCGAGACTGCCGCCAAAGACAAGGAGGCCGCCAAGGATGACAGCGACAAGGCTGCCACTACGAAAGAGGCCGACGCAAGCAAGGAGACCAAGGAGGCGCCTGCCAAGGCTGATGCCAAGGAGTCGTCCGAAGCTGCACCGGCTGCTGATGCTCCTACCGCCGAGTCCGAAAAGAAGGACGACGCTACCACCGACGCTTCCAAGACCGAGACCGAGGCTTCAAAAGAGAAGAGCGGCGACAAGGAGGCCGAGACTTCCAGCGACAAGAAGGAGGCTGAAGCTCCCGCAGCCGACAAGGAGACGGCCGAGAAGAAGGATGACAAGGCTTCTGACGACAAGGAGAAGCCGGCTGCCGATGAGAAGAAGGAGTCTGCCGAAAGCAACGGCAAGGCTGACGAGGCTGCTCCGGCCGCAGCAGAAAAGGAAAAGCCAAAGTCGGACGAGGCAGCCGCCGCCGACCCTGCTGTGAAGAAGGAGGCCGCTTAGAAGGCCGGTCTCTTTCCACGCCCAGCATCGTCGTGTGACTCAATTTAGGCGACAGGCGAGCGTCCTAATAAGACTGCGGGATTGTCTTTTCTTTCGTCTGTCTTTGTTTACTCTGTTATCTGCGTTTCTTTTTTTGTTCTTCTCGGTTTTTTCTCTCTTTTCCTTTCTTCTCTTCTTCTGCGGGGGACAGGTACTAATACCAGTGGCGTCTTTGGGGGAACCATGTTTATATTACTTTGAACTCTATATTTGGTCTTTTTCTCGTGCTTTTGCTTGTCGCTTTTCTCTGCTTTTATTCACAGTTCTGTAGATGGGCTCGTACCATAAAAATCGCTCTCAATTTATTCGTTAAAACCTTCTACATTACTCTTCTTTCTCGCCACTTCACTTCTTCATGGCAACGACAAACAGCCGCGGGTAGTTGATAATGACGCTGTCGTCCACCCGCCGGTCGTAGAGCTCGCCCAGCCGCTTCTCGTACGCGGCCAAAAACGCCTGCTTCGTTGCCTCGTCCGGCAGCGCATTCACCCACGGCTGCAGTCCGGTGCCGCGCATCCACTCGACAATGTCGTGCGGGCCGCCCGGCAGCACGTGCCGGTACACGGCGTGCCAAATGTCGACGCTCGAGCAGTGCGGCATGAGAAAGTCGTAGATCTGCTCAGGGGTCTCGATCGGGTCGCGGTCGTGTAGCTTTGCGAGAGTAGAAACCCACGGATCGGATGCCGATGTGCCCGGCGCCTTTCCTTGCGCCACTTCGCGGATCGCCTGGTGCGTCCGCTCGGCCTTGTTGTCGGGCATCTGGTACGCAAAGACGCCGCCGGACGGCAGGGTGTCGATGAGCCGCAAAACGGTCGGCAGTCTGTCCTTGAGGTCGAGCCACTGGAAGACGGCGTTGGCCAGCAACAGATCGGCACCCGATTCAGGGGCATACTCTCTTAAATCGGCCAGCCCAAACTCGACGCCTGGCAGCGTCGCGCGCGCCTTGGCAATCATGTTGGGCGAGGAGTCGACGCCGGAGATAGAAGCGCCGGGGAAGCGCTCGACCAAGACGGCCGTCGAGTTGCCGGGGCCGCAGCCAAGGTCGACGATCCGAAGCGGCTTGCCATCTTTTGCGGCAGACAACGGGAACCGGCCGCCCGGCAAGGGCACGCGGTGCACCAGATCGTGGACGGCGCGTGTGCGCTCGTCGTTGAACTTGAGGTACTGGTCGGCGGACCAGTCTTTCTTGCTCCCGTCAGCCATGTTGACGGGCGATGTTGAGAATTGGGATCGTGAAAGTGCAATCGAGGATGCAATTGTTGACTTTGTGAATGAGGCCGCAATCGGCGTGGTTCGCAGGGGAGCTCGACGGCAGAATGCACGCAATGGCGTCATGTTGGTCCTGACAAAAGTGTTCGAGCTGTTTGTGTCGTGAGGATACGAGAACGACAGAAACGGCTTGGGGTTCGCCCTTTTTAAATATCGAATCGGCGGCTGCCCCTTTCTGCTGACGAGAATCAGGAACGGTCCTTCCCCGGATCTGCCTCTCCTATTGTCTTGGCCTTGATCTGGCAATTGCCCCGTCTGCCGTGTGTTGTAAGCCGTCCTTCCGCAGTTACATGTTGCATGAGTCGCATGCATCGCACCTGCCAAAAGAGGTGGGGGTCCAAGTACTGTACTGCCCGGCAGCGAGTCGGCCAAGTTGTGGCGCTCTGGTGCGCCCTCTCCTGCCTGTAAACGCCGTGGAAAGACTTGGCTTAGCGCTCGTATGTACGTTTGGACTCGCCGCACGTCGGGGATTCGCCGGTAGCGCCTTCCGAGCCGAGGAGTTTCGAGTCGTAAAGTCGACGTCGAGATGATTGATAATGAAGGAAGTGACGATCACGAGAGACACAAAAAACAGTCAACAAAGTTTCATTCCTTTATATTAATCCTTCTTGTATGTCGGTATTCTTTATCAAAAAAAAAAAAAAAAAAAAAAAAAAAATTTGAATGTTGAACTATGAGATCTAATTGACAAAAAAAATGGTGCTGCCGCCAAAACGACAAAAAAACGTGGGGCAACTCGGGATCGAACCGAGGACCTTCAGATTTGGTGACAGAAGTGAACTTCAGTCTGACGCTCTCCCAACTGAGCCATTGCCCCTATTGGTAATTGTTGAGGAAGGTACGTATAAAATAAGCATATATGGGAGGTCACTCTGTCTAAAATTTGCGCTAAAATGTTGAGTCTTGCCCGATTTGGAAACTAACACGACAGAGCGACTTCCTGCCGTTGATACTTTCACGCATGTCCATCGTGCCTTCTGTCTTGCATGTCTTCCATCTACCTGACCCCCTTTTTGCTTCCATCTTCTCCAAGTCGGAAAATTCTTTTCCTCTTTTCTCTACAAACGACAAAATCGAACCCTCGCCCAACTCGCCCATCCGATTTCAGCTCCGTCCCATTCCACGATACAACGAACACGCCAGATGCACACTACTCGAGACCGGTTGCTGGGCCTAGACAGAAGCCGCAGTGGAAAGCTTACGAAACTTCTATCGATTATCACAAAATTGCATCGTCGACTTCACTAGCCAAGCTAACTTGGGCAGCCTTGAAAGCACAGCCTCACGAACTCGGATAGAAATTTTCTTGCTCCAGGCTGTGATTATGTCACGCAGCCACGAAGAGAGGTCACCGGACCGGCCCTTGCCCTAACATCCAGTCATCACCACGATCTTGAAGTTGAGCCGGTGTTAGTTCTTCTTGCCGTTCAATATTCAATCCTATGCCTGCCCTCTCTTTTTTTCTTTCTCTCTTTTTCTTGTCTTATCTACTGACCATAAATAATATTGATCATCATCCGAACAAACCCGTCTACCAACTTGACGGCCGCACGCAGGTATTTCCTCCAACTTTTCATCCAAAATTCTCTCCTACAGTTGCCCATAATGTCTGAAAAGATGGGAACATGCGACTTTGTCTTTAGCTCCGGGCTGCCGCCCGATTACTCGCCCTCGCCCGACACACCCAAAGCACCATCCGCGTCCATGGGCGCCGTCGTCAACGAGACCGAACAAGTCACAAATGCCACCCAAGACACAATTTGCGACGTATACAGCGCCGCCCTCAAGCACATGGCCGACGTGGATCCAAAAGACCGCCGGCGGTATGCGTATAATGCGGCGAGACGAGTGGTCTATGTCCTGCAGGACATGAACAAGATGATGAAGCGCCTTGGCCGGCACGACGAAACGAGAGACATTCCCGCGGTTGTTGCGCAGACGCTCGTGGAGACATACAGTCAGTGGCTGGCCTATCGTCAGGCGCACCCCAGGAAGCAAGCGACGGCGGCCGACCGCGTCGTCTTTTTTATGCTGCACGACAAGGCGCATGAACATGTGACGGACCATGCCGGCAATGCGCCATTTCACGTACTCGCAAGAAAACGATAGCTTGTCGTCGACAAGCCGTCTGTCGTTCTATCCTTGAGCTCGGCCATTCTGACGCTGTGGCAGTCGATGGCGCTCGAATACTCCGAGGTTCTGGCGGCGTGGGTTGAGCACCACAAGACACTCCTGCCCAAATACGTGCAGTCCTGCACCGCCTCCGGAGGAAATGGAGTGGTTGCTGCAAAAAGATACGTCGAGTATGCCACGTCTGTTCTCAAAATGCTTGATTCTGGTGATAGGCCAAAACAAAAGGCCAAACATAAAGGGTCTTCATTGGAACTGGCCGGCTTCAATGGGCCGTTTATTAAGAGGAAGCACCCTGCTGTGAAGATTAATTGATCTACAACACAAGGCCGGTTTATTTCAAAATTCCATTAAAAAATCTCTTGGATAACTGAAGGCTCTGTACGGGCGTGTACATGATATTGTTCTGGGCACGCTGGGTAGTCGCAATGGAGGACCCACAAATATGAGGCCTCGATTTCCTATTCGGGCAATCGCCCACCATTGAAGCTCTATTCACAATACGGCGCATATCAGACGAAAAAGGCCTCTTGACTTGTATTCACAGTCTGTGTCCAGTTTGGCGTGTCTAGTACTTCTGCTGTCAGATATATATCACTCCCCCATGGCCCTGTCCTGTCAATCTTTTCTCACTCTCTCTTCACTCTTTCATCACCATCTCCTCACATCCTCTCGAGGCACCATTTCGACATCTCACCATATTCTCACATCTCACACTCTACTACAACACATATCATCTCATCAACCAGACCATCAACCACACCAGACGACACAAGCAAGACGCCAGACGACGCACAATGGCCGCTCATCTCAACCTCAACCAGATTACCAACGAGGAAGGCCTCGTGTGCACGTGTGCCAACCAGAGGCCCGGGACCGACACGCCCTGGCCGTGCATCATGAACCGATGCTGGACAGCAGCCGAAGCGGCCAAGAAGGGCATCCATATGCCTGTTGACGCTTGGACTGGCGGCTACACCGGCTGGATTGCCGGCTGGTTCGCCCAGCTCAGACGCGAGAAGTGGCTCTGGCTGGTCCTTGTGGTCAGTTTTATCGCTGGGGTACTTGTGACTCTATATATGGGGCAGGGGAGGGTGGACGAGGTGGTGGCGGTGGAAGTGGAGGAGGAGGAGGAGTAGAGGCCGGCGCCTCTGAGTCGTGCCTCGACAAGTATTGTCAAGAATAAAATTATGTGTCAAAATACTCATTATTTGCAGCTGTCATAATCTATGTACGTGCCCAAAGGTGATCAACTCTTCGAGCTTCGAGCGTCTACTCTAGTCCGTCCAGCCGTCGCCCAGCCCCAGGACTTTCTGCCCGCGGTTCCACTCCTCCGCCAGCTGCTCGCCCATCCACTGGCCCTGCGTGCGGTCGTAGCCTTCCTCTGTGTCGATGCCCCGCCCGCCCGCCACAAACACAGACTTGCCGTTGAGCACCGGGTCGGCGGCGCACTGCAGAATCATGCCGGCAACATCAGAAGGCTGGTTGAGCGGCAGCTTCTCGTCGACCCAGCGCTGCTTGACGCCGGCCAGCAGCTGCGTGTCGGTGGCCCAGGGGCAGATGGCGTTGACCCTGACGCCATACCGCAGCGGAGCAACCGGGCGCAGGGCGCGCATCAGCCCGATGACGCCGTGCTTGGCCGTCGAGTACGCAAACAGGCCGGGGGCCTCTGTGATGCCGGCAATCGAGGAGACGAGGACGATCGATCGAGAAAAGGACGACTCGGGCGACGCTCTGATGTAGGCCAGGGCCATGCGGCTGAACATGAGGACGCTGGTGAGGTTGATGTCGAGGCGCGACTTGAGCTCTTGCGGCTCCTCGCGAATAGCTTCCAAGGTCAATGCGGGCGGCTCAAAGAACCCCGGCGGCTCGGCCACGGCAGCGCACGAAATGGCAACGTCGACGCGGCCGTGGGCCTGGAAGGCGGCGTCAAAGAGCGCGAGCTGCGAGCTGTACTCGCGGACGTCGACTTGTAAAAACGTGGCGCTCCCAGACTTTGACGAAGATGAGGATCGTACTGTGGCCTCCACCTCTTTGCCCTTGTCGGCCGCCCAGTCGCCAAAGTAGACATGTGCGCCGGCCTCGTAGGCCATGCGCACCGTCGCGGCGCCGACGCCCTGCGCACCGCCCGTCAGGACCACCACCTTGTCCTGGAGCGTGTCAACCACGGCCTGCGAGAACGGGATCGCCGTCATTGTGGGGGTGTGTATATGTGAAATGAGATATCTGTACGTCGTCCTCTGTAATAAGTGGCCGCGTCAACTGACGTGTCGTCCCGTGCGTCAGGGCGTTGATTGTCTAAATAACTGTGGTTGTACTCCGTACTTCCGTACTTCCTCGTTTCTGTTCCTGGCTTTGGCGGCTTCACTTTTCTTTGGCGGTTATCCTTGTCTCATTTTGGCCTCTTCTCCTCATTTATTGTCTCTTCTCCAAGGCCCGGGACGTGACGCACCAATTCCGCACATTAATCAATGCGACTGCCGGATTGCTGCCGGCAATGAACAGAGATGGAGGGTGTGAATTGGCTTCAGAGCGTCAAGAACGGGTCTGAACGTGCGGGAAATGCTCACAAAACCAGGGTTTTGCTAGCCTGGTCTCGGCTGCATATGCCGATTGGATTGCATTTCTTTGGCTCTCTTTCAACGTTGTGGGAGCCCCGTAACGCGACATAAATATGGCGTCCGAGTCAAGCAGATTTTGGCAAAGTCTGGTCGAGTCTGGTCAAGTTTGGCAAACGAACTCTCGGTTCCCCAGTCTCAGCCAGTCTCGTTATGCGGAGAACCGTATCCCCCGCAAACCACTCCCCACAAACCGCCTCCACAACTCCACGTTTGGCTCCATGTCTGGCTCCACGTCTGGTCTCCTTTTTCCTTCTCGTGGAAGGTCGTGATAGGTTGTCGGTGCCCATGAGTCGTTTAAGTCGTTGTTAACAAGAGTCTAGGAAAGCCTAAAAGGCCCTCCCCCGCAGCCACCACGATCTGTCAGAGTTGAGTAATTTTGAACTAGTCCCGGCCAAGACTTGTCGAAATGGAAATAACAGAAATGTGAAAGAGATGGGGGAGATAAACCAGAGAAAAAAAGAGAAAAAAGAGACGAAAAGAGACGAAAAGAGACGAAAAGAGACGAAAAGAGACGAAAAGAGACAGAAAAAAAAGAAGAGTCAGGAATTGCTCAGCTCTTATTTGTGTCTGGGAATCGACTCCTTCTGCGTCCCTGATGATCTTCTGGACTATTGTTGGCCAATTGTTGTCCTATCGCTGGCCTCTTTTTGGTAAACTTTGGCGAGTTGATGGCGATGTCCTGGCGAATCCCAAAACATTGGTTCCGATGAAGGCGATGCGACCAAAATACCTCCCGTAGAGTAGTGAGACATCGCGATACTTCCAGCACGTGGTGACTCAGTAGCGTTGCAGGAAACAAGCGCCATGGCCCATGGGGAACATAAAACCCGGCGGTCCAGACCGATGATCTCAACTTTTTGAAAGGCAGGCCAAGATATTCAAAGAGAATAAGGACCACTTGTCTCTGTCTCCGTCTCTTTTGTTCTCCTCTTTCTTTCCATCTTGCCACTCATCTATCACCCATCCTCATCATCGTCTTTCTTTCCAACTCCGAACCCTTTCTCTCAACAACCCTCCCACCCAACATGCCTCTCGGTATCCTCGAGTACCGCAAGCTCGAGCATGTGCCCGGCACTTCACCCCTGAGCGAGCTGGGCCGCTCCGACCTGGAAATCTCCCAGGGCATCGACCCGACGCTGCTCAAGCACGACCCCTCGGGCAATGTCGTCCTCGTGCCCCAGCCGTCCGAGTCGCCCAACGACCCGTACAACTGGCCGCGCTGGAAGAAGGAAATGTTCACCGTGGCCATTGCATACGGCTGTGGCTGCGTCGGCGCTGTCGGCCCGCTGCTGACCTCGGCGTTTGTGCCGCTTGCAGAGAAGTGGAACGTGCCGCTGTCGCGCTTCACGCTCGGCGTCAACGGCTCGTGCATTGCCGCCATTGCCCTCGGTTCCATCCTGTTCAACACGCTGGCCGTCAAGATCGGCAAGCGCCCCGTCTACCTGATCTCGTCCGTCGGCCTGTTTGTCGGCTGCTTCTGGGCCGCCGAGGCTAAGAGCTTTGCGTCGCTGTCGGCGGCTCGTGCCGTCACCGGCCTGTGCATGGCGCCGATGGAGGCTTTGGTGCCTGCGTCCATTGCCGATATTTGGTTTGTCCACGAGCGCGGCTATCGCACGGCCATTTTCAACCTGGGCGTTTTGGGTGGTATCAACCTCGCCTCGCCCATTGCCGGCGCCATCATCCAGTACAGCTCGTACCGCGTGTGCCTCCATGCTATGGGCGGCGCCTTCGTCCTGCAGGCCCTCCTGACGTTCCTGTTCATGCCCGAGTCGGCCTACCACCGCACGGGCGCGCTCAACATTGACACGGGCAACCACCGCGTCGAGATGGAGGGTGCCGGCGAGAAGTGCGCTGCTTTCGAGCACAGAGACGAGGCCACCCCCGAGAACGAGAATGCAGCGGCTGCGGCCGCCGACAACGGCAGCAACGAGACGCCCCTGACGTTTGCGCAGGAGATGATGCCGTACAGCGGCTACTGGGACCGCGTATCGTTCTGGCGCACGCTGCTGCAGCCGTTTTTCATGCTCGCCTCGCCGATTGTCATCTGGGCCACGCTGCTGTTCACGACCTGCATCTCGTGGCTGGTGCTGATCAGCATCACGCTCTCCCAGATCTTCTCGGCCCCGCCCTACAACTTTTCCGTCTCGTCCGTCGGCGCGTCGAACCTCGCCTCGTTTGTCGCCACGCTGCTCGCGACAGGCGTCGCCGGCCCCGCCATTGACGGCTGCGTCAAGGTCATGTCCCGCAAGAACGGCGGCACCTTTGAGCCCGAGTTCCGCTTACCGATTATGGTGACGTACCTGCTGTTCACGGCGACCGGCTTCTTCGCGTGGGGCCAGTCGCTCTACAACCAGGACTCGTGGGCGATCCCCATTATCGTGTGCATGGGCCTCATCAACTTCGGTGTCCAGCTCGGCACCACCGGCGTCGTCGCTTATGTTGCTGACAGCCACCGCATGCAGGCGGCCGAGGCGTTTGCGGCCATGAACTTTATCAAGAACATGTTTGCCTTTGGCATGACCTTTTACGCCAACGACTGGATCGCCGTCCAGGGCGTGCGCGACTGCTTCTTTGTCATTGGCGGCATCACCGTGGCCGCGACGCTGACCACGATCCCCATGTACATCTTTGGCAAGAAGGCGCGCGGCTTCACCGCCAAGCACCGTCTGGTCAAGTGGATTGTCGAGTAGGAGGGGTGAAGATCTGTAGATAGAGTCAGTTCAGATAGCACAAGTACAATAATACTGAATATTGTATACTCGCCATGAAGTATGGCTGTGACTTTGTTTCTTTTGGAGTAGAGATAATCATAGATCAGGGTCTTCTAGGGTAAGAAGTGGAAGTGAATGACTGGTGGACATAGCTGCCTCGATGTGGTCGTGATCTGATGGGATGGTCGTGAAGGTGAAAGGTCATGAAGCGGTAACAGAAAAGGGGCAAAATCAGACCAAGTCCCGTCTCTAGTAGAGTGCCCTGAAGAGAATAAGGAAAGAGCCCATGACGGGAAACTTGTCACGGCAGGTACAACTACCAACAGTAAACATCATGATATGGCAAGTGCGATGGTCAAGCTAACGGAATGGGACCGAGATCAGTCTGTCGAGTGATCACAAACCCTCTTTCGCCTTTAATATAAATAAAGAAACATTTTCATCCAATATAAAGTGCTACACCTGTCACTCCCTTTTTTTTTTTTTTTTTTTCATTTTACCTGTGATTGTTCGTGGTTCTCGGATGACAAACTCGAGGTGTAAGTGAGGAAGACACTACCGAAAAGTGGGTCCCAGTACATACTCTTTCCGCCTTGCTTCTCAGGCAGCCATGTAGGCACTTTAATTTAGATACCTCTGTACTTTTCACGTGCGCAACGTCACAGGCGCTCCAGGCTGCACAAAACCAGGGCAGGGGCAGCTCCTTCCCGCCCTCGCCGCCTGAAACTCGACACCATACGTCGTTATTACTGGACACCTCGACTGCTGCACTCACTGTATCTGTAAGGGGCTCCACTTTTGTTTACTCTATCGAGCCTGCGCGCCATCCGCCAGCAAAGCAAGCTTCATTTCCCCTTGTCGCTCTCTTTCCTCTTTTTGTCTTTTCGTCGTCCTCCCTCTCGTGAAGTTGAAAATCGACAAACCCCCTCGATTCTCGATTCTCGTTCCCTTTCGACAACTCTCTCCCACGACATGGGACGCGGCGGTCCTGTCACAACCGCGCACACGGCGCCTCTCGACGATTAACGATTTGAACATAAAAAAAACGAAAACAAAAAGAGACCGACATCCACGATGAACTCCCTCCACCGTTTTCTCGTCCGCGACGATGGCGGCGGCGGTAATTCGACGGACGACTGTCCGGGCGACGAGTATGTGTCGCCGGGCAGCAAGGACATCCAGGTGCAGGCGGTGATCTCGATTGGGCTGGGCGTGGTAGCCCTGTTTGGGTTCTGCCTGATGCGGCCGCGATGGCAGTCGCTGTACGATGCCCGGCGACGACGGCACCCGGATCTCGTTTCGGGACTGCCGGTCTTGCCCGACTCTTTCTTTGGGTGGCTGCCGGCGCTGATGCGGATCACGGAGGACCAGGTGCTGGCGTCGGCCGGCCTCGACGCGTTTGTGTTTCTGGCGTTCTTCAAGATGAGCATCAAGCTGTTTGCCATCATGTTCTTCTTTGCGGCCGTCGTGCTCGAGCCGATCAACCAGCATTTCGTGTCGAATCCGAAGACGTCGGGATACTCGTCTCTGGGCATTTTTAGTGTGCCCTCCCCCTCGACGTACGGCGCCATTGTCGACGACCCCGACGAGGACGACTCGTGGAACCGCGAAAAGGGCCATCTGTGGGCGTACCTGGTGTTTGTCTACTTTTTCACGGCCCTCACCTACTATTTCATGAGCTCCGAGACGTTCCGCGTCATCAAGGTGCGGCAGGAATACCTCGGCTCGCAGGCCACGATCACCGACCGCACGTTCCGGCTGTCCGGCATCCCGCGCGAGTTCCGAGCCGAGGACAAGATCAAGGCACTGATCGAAAAGCTCGAGATTGGGCGCGTCGAGAGCGTGACCGTCTGCCGCAAATGGGGGCCTCTCGATGCCCTTGTTTCCGAGCGTGGAAGCGTTCTGCAGAAACTGGAGGAGACGTGGAGTGTCTACCTTTCCCAGCCGGTCGCCAACATGAAGTGGCGGCGGCGCAGGCAGCAGAGAACTGCGAGCCAGGCAGGCGAGAACCAGGACGAAGAGGCAGCTCTTGGCAGCAGAGACGACGCTGAGGACAACGTTCAGGCCAACGAGGGTGACAGCCTTTTGCCGGGAAATGACGACAACAACGACAACGACAGCAATGCCGAAGAGGCCGCCCGTCTGGCCCTCGAGCGCAAGCGCCCCCAAGTCCGCATCTGGTACGGCCCGCTGCGTCTTCGCTACCGGTACACCGACGCCATCGACTACTACGAGGAGCGCCTCCGCCGGCTCGACGAGAAGATCCGCGCCGCCCGCAAGCAGGCCTACGACGCCACCGACCTCGCGTTTGTCACCATGGACTCGGTCGCCGCCTGCCAGATGGCCATCCAGGCCGTGCTCGACCCGCGACCCGGCGAGCTGCTGGCCCGTCTGGCGCCGGCACCCTCTGATGTCATCTGGCCCAACACCTATGTCTCGCGGACGGTGCGCCGTTCGCGGTCGTGGATCATCACGATCTTTATCACGGTCCTGTCCATCATCTGGCTGATTCCGGTTGCGTCACTGGCCTCCCTGCTGAGTCTGTGCACCATCCAGAAGTGGGCGCCCAATCTGGCCGAGCAGCTCTCGCAGAACGACATCACAAAGGCGCTCGTCCAGACCGGCCTGCCCACCGCCGTCGTGTCGCTGCTCAACGTCGCCGTGCCCTACCTCTACGAGTACCTGTCCAACCGCCAGGGCATGCTGAGCCAGGGCGACGTCGAGCTGTCCTTGATTTCGAAGAATTTCTTCTTTACGTTCTTCAACATTTTCCTCGTCTTTACCGTCTTTGGCACGGCCACGCGCTTCTGGACGGTGCTGAGAGACAGCCTGCACGACGCGACCTTCGTCGCCTATGCGCTCGCGCGCGAAGTCCAGCGCCTCAACATCTTCTATCTCAACTTTATCATGCTGCAGGCGCTCGGCCTCTTCCCGCTGCGGCTGCTCGAGTTCGGCTCGGTCGCCCAGTACCCGATCAACCGCCTCGGCGCCAAGACCCCGCGCGACTATGCCCAGATCTCGACGCCGCCGACGTTTTCGTACGGCTTCTTTTTGCCGACGGCCCTGTTGGTGTTCATTCTCTGTCTTGTCTACAGCGTCATGCCGCGCGGCTTCCTGATGCTGCTGCTCGGCTGCGTCTACTTTGTCCTCGGCTACGTCACCTACAAGTACCAGCTGCTCTACGCCATGGACCAGCCGCAGCACGCCACCGGCGGTGCCTGGCGCATCATCTGTTACCGCATCCTGTTGGGGCTGGCCGTCTTCCAACTCACAATGTCCGGCTACCTGGGCGCCAACAAGGCCTTTGTCCAGGCCACCTTGGTGCTGCCCCTCTTCGTCTTTACCGTCTGGTACATGTACTACTTCCGCGGCCACTTTGAGCCCCTGACGCACAACATTGCGCTGCTTAGCGTGCGGCGCGACGGCGACGCGTCTCCCTTGAGTGACGAGGACGTCCACAACGGTTTGGGGAACCAGACGTTTGCCCGCCGCCGCCGCAACTGGCGCCGCCGGCGGACCAGCACGCTCGACGAGGACCGCGATCGCGGCGCCCGGTTTGTCAACCCGAGCCTGGTCGTGCCCCTTGTCCAGCCCTGGATCTACAACGACCCGCCGCCGTACGTGCCCGACCCGGACGACGAGGTCTTTGTCAACGGCGACAGCAGCGATGCGGATGAGAATGAGGACAACAATAACTACATTGACGGCATTCTTCGTGGCGCGTCCGGTGGTGACGCCGGCCCGTCTTCTACGCAACCCGCTGCCACCTCCAATGGCAACAGCAACGGCGCCGACACGACCCGCAGCGGCCGCAGTGCATCGAGCTCGTTTAGTCTCGGCGACACGCATAT
The DNA here is from genome assembly GCA_021396235.1 of Sporothrix pallida. Taxonomy (NCBI): domain Eukaryota; kingdom Fungi; phylum Ascomycota; class Sordariomycetes; order Ophiostomatales; family Ophiostomataceae; genus Sporothrix; species Sporothrix pallida. The sequence continues at coordinate 233,436 of WNYG01000048.1, read as the reverse complement.
CTGGCGCGACGCCGGCGAGCCTGCCTCGAGTAGCAATGCAGGTGGCAGCGGCGGCAACTCATAGCCTATCTCATACTTCTCTCCTTTTATTTTCCTTGTGTCTATTGTCCTTGTAATTACCCCAGCTTCGTCTGCTTTTTGTCCTTTTCAACTCTTTCTCTCTTTTGCTAAACACACAATACGCGTGCCCACTGCACTGTTTTATGAATCACATTCCCAGTTCTCAACTATCATTATCAGCCCAAACTGCTGTGTCCATATACCACATAGAATGTTTCTGTCCTTTTACTTTTCTTACTTTAATTCAACAGTTCAACACAATATCACGCACTTGTCCTTATCCCTTTCCTTTTCCTTTTTACGTGGCTGCAGAAATATAAACGAACACGGTGCTTATGATAGGATTGGGGGAAAGCAGGATACCTTTCGACCTTTTCAGCTTCTAGTCACCGTACTTAATAAATGTCTTCATCCTCAAAATCGTCGTCGAAATCATCCATGCCGTCTAGAGCATTTGTATCAACATCAATGTCTTCTTCATCGTCTTCTTCGCTGTCATCAATGACGATTGCATCTGCGGCATTTCCCTGTCTGTGATCGTCGTGCTCGTCGTAGTCATCGTCAATGTCGTCGTCAATGTCGTCAAACGAGTCAACAGCCTCAGGACTCTTCACTGCGTATTTTCCTTTATCGGCAGGGCCCTCCTCCGAGCTGTCCACGTCTTCACCTGCCTCCTGCTCATCCCCATCACCCACTTCGCTTTCTTCTTCCTCACTGTCGACCTCCTCGATGTCTCTCTTCTCATCATCCGTCACGAGCATCTTCGCCCAAAAGTCGTCGTGGATCTTGATGAGATACTGTGACAGCTCTTCATCGTCGGCATCGCTCTCGTGGGCCAGCTTCAGCTGCCGCACCAGGTTGGCCACCAGCTTGCGCCGCTTCGCCTCCTCCATCTCCTCGCGGTCGCGCTTGCTCGCCTGCGACTGCGCCCGCAGCTCGGCCGCCACCTTCTCGGCATGGGCAATAAACGTCGGCGGGAACCCAATGGCTTTGGCCAGCGCAATGCCGTAGCTGGTCTCCTTCTCGCGGCCCTCGGTCACCTGGTACATCATCTTCATCACGGGAATCTCTCCTTCAGACCCAGAGTACGAGGTCACCGTCTTTAGATGCCGGTTGACGACGCCCATAATGTTGGCCAGGCCCTTGGCGAGCTCGGCAAAGTGCGTAGCGAAATAGACGGTGGCATTGCTCTGCAGCAGGGCCTCGGACATGGCGGTGGCAATGGCCAGGCCGTCGCGGGTGCTCGTGGCCCGGCCCAGCTCGTCGACAATCACCAGGCTCTTGTTGTTGACGTTTCTCAGAATAAAGGCCATCTCTCGCATCTCGATGGAAAATGTGGAGAGGTTCTGCTCTAGATTGTCATCCGTCGACACTCGAGCAAAGAGGCTGTACACGACCGGAATCCGAGCAGATTCGGCGGGGACGTAGCTGCCAATCTGGACCATGATCTGCAGCATGGCAATGGCCCGGATGTACGTGCTCTTGCCGCTCATGTTTTGGCCCGTGATGATTTGAAAGCGGGACTCTTCCGTAACAAAGTAGTCGTTGGGAATGCATTTGTTATGGCCGCGCTGTATTTGTTAGTGGGCTCACAAACGAATTACATGAGCAGGGCCACTTACAGAATCCAAAATTGGATGCCGGCCGCCGACCAGGGCGTACGAGTCGGTATGGATCGACGGTCTCTTGTAGGCGAAAGTTCTGGCCGAGGTTGCAAAAGAAGCCAGAAGATCCAGGAGAGCAATGCTCTCACAGTACTTGAACAGCGTAGAGACGTGCGACCGGATCTGTGAGAGAAGGTGCTTGATGACCTCGTCGCTCTCAACCATGGCACCATGGACGGCATGGTTGATGCGCTCGTTGTAGGCGACGAGCTTCAGTGTCTGGCACTCGATGGCGCCCTTGGTCTTTGTCCTGTTGATCAACACTGGTGGAGGCCCCTGCGGCCCGAAATCTCTCGCTTGGACCTGGAGGAAGAACTTTCGGGCAGCCGTGTATTTGAGCGTGACCTTGACGCGGATTTCATCTGGCCAAAGTTAGAGATTGGTTGAAAAAACGAGGTTACTGGGAACTCACCCTCCAGTTCATTCACGTAGTCATGGATTTTGCCGCTGTAGTCCTCGTACAGCTTCCGTTGAATGTCGAGACTGGCAGAAATTTCGTGCTAACAGAACATGTGTTAGTTTCGTGTGCTATGTGAAGATTCAAGAACATCTATTTATGCCTTACCTTTACAGTGTGGACTCGCTGATTACGAAGCTCGAGGGGTTTGGTGGCATATGCTGCATTCTGGTCGATGGTGTCCGAAATGACTTCAAGGACACAGTCTGCTCGCTGAGGGTTGCAGCTGCTACGGATGCTCAACAGGAGGTCACAAGTCACCTCGGACAGGGATAGAAAGACATCCGGTACAGCTGTTAGAAATGCCTTGAGCCGGAGGATGTTGTTGATGGCCTGCTCCGACTCGTATGTAGATCCGTCCTTGGGAAGAATGACGAGCTATTGCAGGGTGTTAGTGTGTCTGTCATCATTGCATGAATAGTCGGGTTGTTACTTTTGTTAACAATTGCTCGACGTCCCCCAAGGGCTTCAGCTTTTTCAGTGCTAGAAATGTGTCAGCCTATGATGTAGATAAAAAGCGCAGTCAAAATTGACATACCTTCCAAGACTTTGTCGATGAGGCCGTCTTTGAAGACCAACTCTCCAACTGCTTCGAATCGAGGATTGAGGACTGCTGGCTGCGTCGAGGGCTGGATGATATTGCTTCGCAGGATGCGGGCTCCCATTGGTGTCGTGGTCCTGTTCAGAATGCCGTAGAGACAGTCCTTGGAGCGGCCGTTGTTGGCATTTTGAATCAGTTCGAGTGACCGGATTGTCGGCAGACTGATCATCATGACATCTGCAGGTGGCTGGTATTTGATGCGCACCGAGTGGTCGTCAAAGTCGAACCCAAAGTCGTCCTTGATAAATTTCATGGCCTGTGTTGTCAGTAACGGTGATGTCATTCAAAACAATTGGGGAACTCTGCTTACCGCTGCAAAAGAACACAGCATGTGAAAGTTGTCTTCCGCAGCAATCTCGAGACACGGCAGATCTTCTGTAAAGGCAACCCGCCGGATGTCCTTCATGCCGTCGCTCGACGACCAGTCGGCCTTGCTGGTCTCAACAATCGGCACGCCGGGCAGCTCCTCTTCAATGTATGGCCGCAATGCCAGGCCCGACTGCTTGGCCGACTCGGGCGTCGACTGCATCAGGATCCGCGACGCCTCCATCATCTGGATTTTGTGGATAGTCCGCGGGTAGTACTGCGTGTCGGCCACCGTCGTGAGCACTGCTTCGGCAATGGGAATGTTGACAAATGCCAGGCCGACCGTGCGGTCAACGCTGTTCGAGTCGCAGACGGCACAGATCACGCCGCGGTTCTCTCCGGGGCCAATGGAGAACGGTGGGCGCTGCTCCATGCCGCTAGGCCGGCTGTTGATGTCAGACGGGCCGCCATTTGCACCGCCAGTGCCAGTCCCTGTGCCAGCTCCAGTTCCGGCGCCAGTTCCACGTCTTTGTTGAGTGCTCGGCTGACTGAATGCATTGAGTGGGTTTAGGGGATTCCGAGTATTGATGGGCGCCCAGCACGCGCTAGATGGGGTTGCGAATGAGCGTATCGAGGGCTGCGACGACTCCGCCGTGCCTCTTCTGCGTGGGGTTTTCGAATACATCTCGGGGATCGCGATTATGATGCGGGACGAAGGGCTGCTTCGATAAGAATGGAATGGAAGAAGTTGAAAAGGGGTTGGCCTCAAGAATCTAAGCGAAAAGGGGTGATCCGAACATAATGGGAAGGAGTGATGGCCATGATGCACTTTACGAGGCAGGAGCAGTGGTCGAGCGTGTAAGTCCCAAAGAGGAAAGTGCAATTGACACAAGGAGTACGCAGGAGGCTTGAGAAAGTGGGACATTCTCAGTCGTATATCTAGGTGCAAATATATAAACATCACATTGTAGTTTTGTCAATGTAAACAAGAAGAAGCAAAGAAGTCAATTAGAGCAAGAGAAACAGGTTGTGAGAAAGCATTATGCCGTATGTTACGTGATGAAACTTAGGTGATATTGGTGTCTTTATTTTTTCACCTTTTCATGAATTATCTACAGCAAAATTCAAAAAGTGAATAATAAATGAATAAAATAGATAATAAAAAAAGAACAAAAAGAATGTGACAAACAAAAGAAGTTGTGAAAAAAGGCCAAAAAAAGAAAAAAAGACTTGTAAATCCAAATTACGAATTCTTGCGAATTCAAATTTGGGCTCAGTCGGGGATCGAACCCGAGACCTCGCACATGTTCCTGCATTTGCAGAAGGGAGATAAGTCCCGAAGCGCGAATCATACCACTAGACCACTGAGCCAGTCATGTTCCATTGTTGGGAGAAGGGAGCTAGTGTTTGGGTTTATGTAGGCGAGTCCAAAGTGGGGCCCACACAAGCTCGAGCTCGAGCTTGGAGCTTCAGTGACTCAATATCAACACACCAATAATTGACTTTACCCGGCCTCTCACAAACAAATGCACTCAAACGAATCAATTGAATAATGGTACAGATATGTTATGCAAGTCATGTATTGTGTATATCTTGGTTTAACAGTCATCTATGCTTTTGTGTACCATCCGTACCTGCAAGCGCCAGTCCTTGTTACTTTTCCATGTCCCGCTTTTGAGATTTTTACTTTGTTGTATCTTTATCATTTTCGCTTGATGTCTCTCCAAAAAATTCATACATCTTCTTCCTTCTGCTACCGCTTCAGAGAAACACCCTCGTCGACCTACGACGAAGCCTTCTCGTCGGCAGCCTTGGCGGCATCTTCGGCCACAACGGGCGAGCACCAGCCGGCCGGGCCCTCGACCTTGCCGAGCTGGATGCCCTTGAGCTGCGTCAGCAGGCGCGAGCACACGGGGCCCACCGCGACCTTGTCGTCGGGCATGTAGGTGATGACCTCGCTGCCGTCGCTGCTGATGGTGACGTTGCTGGGGACGGAAGCGCCGTTGGCACCCAGCGACTGCGCGTGGCCGGGTGTCAGCGTGCGCGTAATCGAGCGAATGGGCACGAGCGCGGCGGCCGTGCCGGCGGCAAAGACCTCGCTAAACGTGGGCAGCTCGCTGTACTTGATGACACGGCGCTCGACCTTCCAGCCGAACAGCCGGGCCAGCTCCTGGACGCTGTCGCTCGTGACGCTGTCAATGACGCACTTGGAGTCCGGGGTGACAATCGTAATGTCGTCCTCCGAATCACCCTTCTTGACGCCCAGGAAGCCGCTCGTCGAGAACTCGTCAATCTCCTCGTGGTGCGCGCTGTCCAGGTGCAGCGTGATGCCGTAGCCCGTCTTGTAGGCCTTGTCGCTGTGGCGCAGCACCGGCGCGTAGTTGCCGCCGACCTTGGCGTTGCCCGTGCCGTTGGGCGCGGCGCGGTCAAAGTCCTCGAGGATCAGCGCCTTGACGGGGTCGCTGCCGTGGTAGACGCCCGTGGGCAGAACGTACACGCAAAACATGTACTCCTCGGGCGGGCTCAGGCCGAGCTGGGCGCTGGACCCGTAAACCTGCGGGCGGATGTACATGGCGGCGCCCGTCTCGTGGGGCGGCACAAACTCGGCGTTGCGGGCGACGGCAGCGTGGACGGCATCCAGGAAAATATCCTCGGGGACGGAAGGGACCGAGATGACCTCGGCAGAGTGCTGCAAGCGGGCAGCGTTGCGGTCCGGGCGGAAGACCTGGATGCCCTTGTCGCCAGGCGTGCGGAACGCCTTGAGGCCCTCGTACGCCTGCTGGCCGTAGTTGAGCGCCGGCGACATGCCGTGGATGCGGATGTAGGGGTCCGTGACGAAGACGGGCTTGGACCAGACGCCGGTCGCCTTGGAGTAGTGCGACTCGACATGGCCGTTGACCTCGCGGACGCGGAAGCCGACGTTGGACCAGTCGATGGCCGTGGTCGATGGCGGAGGGAAAGACATTGTGTGGGTGTGGGTGGTCGAGGAGTTGAGGTCGTTGAGGTTGTCTATAGAAAATAGAGTTAGACCAGAGATCAGTTGGGAGGAAGTAGAACTTAAGTAAGAAGCTAGTGAAGTAGACAAGATCCAGACGAGACCAGAAGACAAAAATGCTCGTAAGACAGACAGCGCTAACAAGAAGAGAAGAACAACAACTTGTGTTACAAGCGGCGCAGCGCAGATTCCTTCCCCAGAAACAAGCTTAAACTCTCGCAGAAAAATAACGTTCAGGGACAGAAGCACACCAGATTTCGACTAATCAAGGAACATAAGACGAGGGATGAGGCTCAGTGGTAGGGCAAAAAATAAGCAACGGGCAAGACAGAACAAAAAGGAACACAGATGGAAGGCAGAAGGAACAAAAGGTAGCAAGAAAAGTAAGATAAAAGCCAGGCCGGCCAGAAGCCAAAATCTCACCTCAGACGGCAAACGACTGCGGACACGACAACAATACGAGATCAGGCCGAGACTGGACGAAGCCGAGAACTGGACCCAGGAAAGCGGATCACCAAAGGTGGGTTCTGGTGAGAAAACGGGGAAGAGAGGGGCGCGTGGTCGTGGTCGTCAAAGAAGTCGTGGAGATGTTTGCAAGGCGTGAGAAGGTTGAAGCAAAAGAGAGAGGAGAGAAAGAGAGAGAATGCGAGAAGGTGACGATGCAGGTAAGAACGAGAAAATATTGGGTTTACGAATGTGCCCAAACTGTCAATGGCACTTTGGAAGGAACGAATGGTCAAAAAAAGGCAGTCCGAAAAAAAGAAAACCAGAAGGAACGGACGAGTCACAGAGCACGAATTGGCCTACCAAGATGAGCAAGACAGACGGCCCAAGGAAGCCGCGATGAGGGGCTGCTCCGATAGCGGGGCGCCGCTAACAATTGCGCCTTTCCGCCAGCGACGTGCCCCAGAACATTCCTTTTACCTTGGACTCTGGGGCGAGACTAAGCTGCGACAGCGCTAAACTCTACCGAGCCAGCCTTCGGCTGCAACAACCAACAACAGCCAAACCACAGCCGGGGTAATCACGTGGCGAGACGGGAAGAAAGAGAACGAAGAGATGAAGATGAAATATGAGAAGGAGCATAATGATGTTGAGGATTTATGAAAATATAGCGTATGATCTAGAGTAGTGGCTTCGTCAGACGTCTGAACAAACGGACTTTATGACAAGATAAGAAATATACCGAGGAAAAGGTAAATATACTTAAATACACACAAAATACATAACATAAAAAGTTGAAAATAAATATTTACAAAATCCAAATGGCCGCTTTATATTTTTTATTTTTATTCCTCCATTTGCAAGAGAGAAACATAATCCCATTGCTGGGTCTACCAGAGCAGTGACGCCCATGTTGTATATCTGTAAATTTGTAACCTTGTGTGCTTTGTGGTGGTCATGAATTCCGTCGCCCGCTACCCAAACATGCAAAGACAATGTGAACTAGAAGAGAAACAAGAGACAAAAAAATAGAAAGAAAAAAATAATAAGAGAAATAAAAAAGAAAAGAAACTCGCGTGTGTTGACCATTGCTGCCCTATGCCGTAGTCTTTTTTATTCCTTGCTCCGGCATACCAAAAAATCAAACCAAATCAAATCAAAAGATCAAAACAAAAGAAATAACAAAAGAGACAAAAAGCAAAGTCGTGAGGGGGGAATGAGTAGAGAGGATAAGGAAATGCAAACAAAAAATGCGGGCCCAAAACAGAAAAACAAGCATGTCAACCTTGTTCAACACCTTCAAACTTCACGCTTCACACCCCCACTTCCACTTCACTTCACGTTCGCCAGTTTCGAGAGCGCCACCAGCACACCGCTGACTCCCTGTGTCATGGTCGCCGTGGCCTCCGTGCTACGGCTGCCCAGGCTGACCGTCACAACTTCTTGCACCGTGCCGGCATCCCCCAGCTGGTTGGCCCACTTGAAGACCTTGTCGTCGTCGCGGCCGTCGCCGACCACCATCAAAAAGTCGAGCTTGCTGCCGACGGTCGTGGGCGCACTGCCGTCGGCATGCGACATTGTGCACATCTCCTTGCGCAGCTCCTCGTGGATCTTCTCCGCTGCTGTCTCCTTAGTCCAGTCGACGGGCTCCACGAGGATCGACCCGTCGAGCGGGATCGCGTGCACGCGCTGCTCCTCGCACGAGTCGTTGATGTGCGACGCGCAGTCGGCCGCCAGGCGCGTGGCCGACTCGTAGTCCTCGGCGGACTTGTAGTGGAAAATGAGCGAGCAGCGGCGGTCCTCGATCTCGGCGCCCGGCGTGCGCTCCTTGTAGTACGTCAGGATCTGCTTGACCGACTCCTTCCACGTGCGGATCTGCTCCGGGTCGGCCATCTCGATCCACGGGTTGGTGTTGCCGTTGGCATTGCCCGAACCTCCGCCGCAGTTAGCGTGCTTGATGAAGCAGCCGTTCTCGGCAATCAGGCCGACGTTGGGCACTTGGCGGAAGAGGCGGTCGAGCTCCTTCTCGCTGCGACCGGACATGACATAGACAGTGTTGCGCTCATCCAGGAGCAGGTCGCGAAGGACATCGAGGGTACGCTGATATGTTAGTGGCTGAACTGAAGAAGAAGAATAGAAGTGAAAGTTGGCATGGAAAGCTTACCTGTGGGCTGACGGGGATGATCTTATTCACCGGTCCCCAGCTGACCAATGTGCCCTCGTAGTCGAGGATAAAGAGGCGGCGCGATGTCCGCTTGTACTGGTTGATCAGCGTCTGAATGGACAGGCGCGGCACAGATGTCTGGTCGCGACGGTGCTGCTCGTCGTAGACGTTGTCGAGACGCGACAGGAACTCGGAGAACCAGTGTGAGCCAGTGTGGTGGCGCACGGCCTCGTACAGCTTCGACCAGCGTGTGTATTTCTCCTCGTCGTCCATCTCCAGTGCCTGCTTGATGGCGTCGGCACAGGCGCGGTAGTCCCAGGGGTTGATGGCGAGCTCAGCGTCGTTGAACAGCTCCGAGGTGCCGGTGAATTCGGACAGAATCAGACTGCCGTGCTTCTTCTCAAAGTGCTTGCCGTCCTGGCAGAAGACGTACTCGTGCGACGTCAGGTTCATTCCCTCGCGCTGGCTCGTTATCATCAAGGCGTCGGCGTCCGTCAAAAGGGCGAGGTACTGTGGGTAGTCAATGTCCTGCTTGAGGTAGACGACGGGCTGGTAGGCCAGGTTGGCCCACAGCGAGTTGACACGGGTGACAATGTCGGACACGGTGGCGTCCAGCTCATTGCGTTCGCTCGTCGACAGGGCGACCTGGATCAGCACGACACGGCCGCGCCATTCGGGGTTCATGTTTAGGAACAGCTCGTACGACAGGAGTTTCTGGCGCACGCCGCGGATGTGGTCGAGCTTGTCGCGGGCGACAATGAGCTTCTTGCCCTCGTACTTTTCGCGCAGAATGTTGAGCCAGGACATGACCTCGGACTCTTCGCGGTGCTCGTCGAGCGCGACTGGGTCGATGCCGATGGGCATGTTGATCACATCGATAAAGCGGTCCTCGAGTTGGATGCCATCCGACGTCGCCTCAGCGTTAAGAAGGCGCGTAACCGTCTGCAAAAAGTGGCGTGTGTACTCGTGGATCTGGAAGCCGACCAGGTTGGCGCCGAGCATGCCGTCGAGCAGCTCCTTGCGCACAGCTAGGCACCGGAAAATCTCGCTCGATGGGAAGGCGACGTGCAAGAAGAAGCCAATCTTGGCGTCAGGCAGCTTCTGGCGGATCATACCGGGAACAAGGAGCAGGTGGTAGTCGTGGATCCAGATAACGTCGCCGCGTTTCCAGTTCTTGATGATAATGTCGGCGAAAGCCTGGTTGACATTGACGTAGTACTTCCAGGAGTGGTCTTCGTAGGCTTTGCTGCGCGGGTTGTCGGGGATCTGGTAGTGGAATACGGGCCACAGAATCTGCTTACAAAAGTGCACGTAGTGTCCATCGAAATCCTTGTCGGCGCACCAGACCGTCAGCATGTCGTGCTCCGAGGCGAGGCGGTCGTTGATGTCCTCCTTTTGCTGAGTGCCCTCGAGGGCGTCTGTGGGCATGCCGAGCGTGCCAACCCAGGTGTAGTCGCCGAGCTTGCCCTCGCGGGCCGCAGCATCGGCAGCGTTGCGCAGGCCGCCATTGCCCTGGTCAGCATTCACAATGCGCCAGTTTGCCGACGAGAAGATGCGGTCGTGACTGTCGCTCCGCAGGTAGGTGCGCGGTTGTGTGATGCCCTGGCGGCGCAGTTCCTTGGCCTTTTCGTTGAGGTGCGGGTCGCCATTGAGGAGGGCGGGGGGAGGGGAGTTGGCGCGGGACTTGGGCTGGTCGCGGCGGGCGCCCCAAGCAGGCGAACCACGGTCGGCGGGAGCCTTTAAGGCGGATTTGGAGGCGACAGCGTCGGCGGCAGCGGCGGCCGCGTCGAGGCTGTTTGTGAGAACGGTCGGGAGGTTGGCAATGCGGATGCCGTCTTCGTTGGCAAAAGGGTCGATGAGATTTTGGTCCTCGGTGGGAGTGTCCGGTGGGGTGATATCCGACTGGGGCTTAAACAACGAGGGCGCTTCTTCGACGACGGCGGCAGCGTTTGTCGTGGGCTTCTTCTTCTTCTTTTTGGGCTCCTTGTCGAGGCCTATCGGGTGCCCTACTAATGGAGGGGTGCCGGGCAGATCAAAATGGACCGTCTTGGGGAGGAACCTGTTTGTCGTGGGCGGTAGAGAGCCTTTTGTTAGCAAAAGTGTCGTGATTTCTGCAATTCTGCAATTCTTCGGATTTCCACCAAATTTTTTGCAGCCAGAAAAATTTCAACGCTTCATGACGTCAGTGCAGTAAAGCTGCAGCATGCACGGCAACAGTCTCGAGAAGACACAGCGCAAGCAAAATCGACTTACAGCGAAGCTATGAAGACCGTCATTGTTGCTCAATTGCCCGTTTGTCCCTGTGTTGTGGTTTTGTGAGGTTGTTTTCGAAGAGTGGACGCGTGGGACGGGATCGAGGCGACGAGCGATTTGGAGCTCGGGTCAGGACCTTGGAAAAAGTTGGAGAGGAATAAGTAGCCGTGGCGTGGGGATGTGCCGATTTTTTCAGGCGCAGTAAGGAGGCTACCGCGGATGATCGCGGGTAAGTACGCGCCGAGCAGACAGCGAGTGAGAGGCAAACAAACAGGCCTCTGCAGCTTGGAGCCTTTGGAGTCGTCGAAGTCTTGGAAAAAGTCGAAAAAAAAGAGGAGAGCGGACCACAGTGGGGTGGTTTTGGGTTTTAGGATGGGGCAGGCTGACTTGCTGGGATCGGACTAACAGGCCATGTGGGCAGGGGAATATTTCCGGACGGTGGAAGGGAATTGAGAATTGAGGCTTGAGAATTGAAGCTGCGGATGAGGATGTTGGAGGAGTTGGGATTTGGGAGAAAAGATCAATGGAAGAGAGAGAAGAAGTGAAAAGAAGAGGCTCTCGAGAACCGAGAAATAGGGGAACAATGGATGAGCAAAGAGTGTGAGGTAGGAGCTGCCTGCTCAAAGAAGCAGCAATAGGGAAGGTGCGTTTGTCTTCGTCATGTGGAGAGACAGAAAAAGAATTCGAGACATGGGAAGAGGTTGTGAAATACTAATAAGGAAGCAGGAGTGGAAGGGCAGAAGAAAGATGGAGGAAGGACGAGCTCTTTGTATCAAATTCCACAGTGAGCAGGAGGAGGAAACGGGAGGGCAGGCGCTTTTGTGCTTCGTCTGTGCTTCCAGGGGAAAACTGGAAACTGGTTAGGGAAGGTGTGACGAGGCTATTGTTGGCAGGAGCAAAGGGAGAAAAGTACGTAAAAAGTCGAGTTACAAAACGGGAGCGGGAAAGAACGCCAGCGGGGCGTGAGCGTTGCGAGTCTGGGCAAGGCAAGAGCGAAGGAGGTGTGGGCATGGATCTGTATTTCGTTATTCGTTTTCTCGTCTTCTACGTTTGCTTTTTTCTTTTTCTGTACATCCGCTTCCCGTTTTCTCCTTTTTATGTTTCTTTTTGCTCACCCGCCTCTGTCCGTTTCTTTTTCTTGGGTTGTGTTTTCTCTTTTTCTCCAAAAACCCATGTTGTATTTCCAGCCTTGAGCCACGAGGACGTGCTCTGTTTCAGGACCGTAAAACCACAAAAGCTATGACAAGAACAATCCCTCCGTTTTCTTTTCTTTTCGTTTCTCACCCCACAAAGCCTGTCACTCACTACAAGTCAATTGCACCTGTCGCTGTCGCCTGTCGCTGTCGCCTGTCTGTCAGTCTTTTGTTCCGGTTCAAAGGTGAGACTAAGCAACCATTGGAGCGCTAGCGTGGCAAAAGCGACAATTTCGCACTGGTAAAGGCCCAAAACGTCTGAAAGGGAAAAGAAAGAACGCCCAGAACGTAAAGAACGTTGGGGATTGCTTTGCAATTGCCCAGGAAGGTGCGACTGGCCAATAGCAGCAAAAGACGGGACACTGTAACGTTGGCTGCACGCATCTGCGTCCTTGGTACCGGGAGGTACACAGAGGGCACGAAGATCTTAGACATGGCTGACAGCAATCACAAAAAGGAAAATACAAAAGCAAAAGCTACCAGATACAAGATACAAGATACACACACAGCACATGCACTGTGATAGCAGAGGTCATAATATTGGTCATTGAGGCAATCACGACGCGGTCGCACCTTCCGAAACAGCACGCACGACAGGAGAAAAGGACTTTTGATCAAAAACCTTGTGGCGCCCTTCCAGCTTGTTCTGTGTCTACTGTGTCTGACGAGGTACTTGTACACGTATGACCATGATGTCCAGGCTGGGCGTGGTCTTGGAGATGCTTGGGGGCTTGGAGGCTTGGAGATGTGTTCTGGCCAATTGACCGCGGAAGGCAAATGGAGTTCCAAGGCAAAGGAAAGAGCAGAGGCATGGTCTTGACGGAGTGAAGCTCCGAAGATACAAGATACAGAGCTGCAAGAGCTGGAGCTGCAAAGCTGTAATTAGTCTGTAAACTGCAGGCGCAATGGGCATTGCGATGATGCGACTGTATGCGCTGTGTCTTACATACGGAAAGAGACAAGAGTGGGCCCCCTACGCTTATGCCCTGTCGTTGACGCACATGAGGCTTGGGGGCGTTTTTTTCCATGACGTGCGGAAGGAGCAAAGGCCCGCCTAGAGCTCTGGGCGCTGTCAAATAAAGTGGCATCGACACAATCTGAACTCTTTGACGTCCATTATCTCTTCTTTGACGTCCATTATCTCTTTGAATAAGAACACGTAGGCGCGATCGTAAATCGCACTTGTTGGCCAGCATTAAGTGTATAGCAGTACTTTTAATGAGGTAAACGAGGTAAACGTGGAGAATCCTGACCCATTGACCAAGATCTTGGAATCAGGGAATTCTAGATTTCAACCGTTTCGAATTCAGCCAACAGTATCAAGAGCATCGACAAAAGGACGATTTGGTCCGGAGGCGATGATGTGTTGTAAGTGGCCAAGGGAGAACGAGATCAAGAAGAGCCAGCAAATGGCACGCAGACAGCGCCTGATATAGAACTGGGGCAGTTGACAGTGGAGACAACAGACAACAACCCCGATTTCTTGATTTTCAGTTCAAGAGGATGTTGTTATTCAGGCTCGTCAGGGTATAGTAGTTGAATGTTTGTCCAAAAGAACCTGCATTTCCTGATAAACGTGATACCGGGATACGCTCGATACGTTTGTTATTTTGCCAACAGCTGTTCATGAAAGGCTAAAGAAAAGATGGTGTAAATCAACAAGCTCAAGAAGTTCTAGCCCCAGATCGCTCAGCAAGTCAGCGTCAAAAAATGAAACGGTCCCAAGACCGGGCGATCTCGACGTAAAAATCCATGACACATCACCCAAGAGGGGCAAGGTACGGTACCTAGCGAGAATAGTAAGAGAAAGAAAATAAAAATAAAAATAAATAACGGAAGAGAAAGTACAGAATAAAGGAAATGACCTCACTTGTACGACGAGACTCTGCACACAGCCGTATCGCAAAAGGTACCTTGCAAGTTGCTCTTGAACTGCTTTACTGAATACTGAGTACGACCTACACATCGGAGCTACCCTTGCAAAAATGGAGAAATGAACAGAAAGGAAGCTGGGAAGCTGGGAAGCTCCCTGGGCTCGGTTCATCAATTAGAGAATTAAAAGTTAGAGCCGGGAGGAGTAGGGAGCTCCCTATTCGAGGACAGCTGTTGATGAGGTGACTTTTGGGGAGGGGAAGAGGGGAAACGAGGAAAACGGCCCAAGAGAAGAGGGGAAAGAGGCAAAGGGAGAGGAGGGTGTGGGAGTGAAAAAGAAAACGGTCGAAGACGACCAGATCGAAATGCCGACGGTTTGGAACGGGCTGTTGAGGAGTTTGATGAGTATGAGGAGTATGAGGAGTTTGTCTGTTGTCTGATGGATTCTCACTTCCACAGCCCAGCTGGGCCAGACCACCATCTCCGATTCCAGAATTTGCTGTGCCGACAGTCTGCATGTTGCATGATTGAAGACAAAGTATTCACAATGTACGGAGTACATTTGGCGTGTTGATGAATTGCAGCAAAGAAGACAGAAAAACAGTAAACATCCTTTCTGAAAACGACTTGTCATTCTGTCTATCCCTCCCTCCGGTCTGTCAGCTGTCAATCCATTCTGACTGTTGACCTTTTTGCCCGTGTGACGGCCTGCTGTGCCCTTTGACCTTTGACAAATGTGTCATTGATATACACAGGTTGTCCGCCTTGTCAGCGATTGTTTTTATTTTTATTCTGTCGTTCTCGCAAAAAGGCCAGGCCAAGGCCGACGATATGCACCAGGCCCGTTCTGGAAATGAAGGGACGAGGGAAGGAAGAAAAGAAGAGAACAGAAAGAAGACGAAGTGGAAGTAAACGTCAACAGAAGGATCTAGAAAGGCGAGGTGCCACAGCTTGGACTGCATTATCCGCCGTCAAACGCCGTGACGCGGTGCCGCCTGTCTGCCTGTCTAAAAATGAATGGCCGATTCACCAAAGAAAATCAGATTGCTTCGTTCTAGCGCACTGGCCATTTTGGACAAATTCGCTCTGTTTCTCGGCCACTATGGAGTATGGGGCCAGCGCCAGTGCCAGTGATGCAATAGACATGACGATATAGACGTGGAAAATGCTAGAACATTGATAGGAAATAAACGTTGAAAACGTCACCAGAAAAAACAAACGGTTTCACTTTATGCTGCCGCCTATCGCGTCGACTTTTTCTACAAACAATGGGCCCTTTTGAGCTTGCTTTCTCTCGGATCTGGAGTCTCCAATTCGATCGTCCCCAAGAACCCTGATCGACCACTCACAAGAGCACAAATCACCTCGTGGCTTCGAGACAGCTTTTGCTCTCTTTTACGGCTTGTAACTGCAAGGGATAACCTGAGCCGACAAAAGCCAATTTACAGAGCAAAGCACAAGATAGGCTGGGTTTTCTGGACTTTCCGTGCATGTACGATTATCTGGGGCTGGCCAGGTCATTCTTCCTTTTCTCCATATGGAGGACGTGCAGAGGAAAGAATCGGAAAAGATATAGGCTTGGATGCTCTTCAAAAATGTGATATACGACAGGGGTGAAAAGCGAGCAAAAACACAGAGAGAATTGGGAATAGCGGCCCCCTTCTGTCCGGGCCGAACAAGAATGGGAACTATTTTCCCCGGGATATCAGACAAACCCCAGGACTTCTCGAGGTTTCCTTTCACTTGTCTCTGAAGTGGGTGCATCTCTCGTTGTTTTCATTCGATATCACGTTTGCCCAGCCCGAGAGTCCTTGTTCCTCACGATACCTGAGTGGTTCTTCCGAGGACGGGACATGTGCCGTGTCTGTTCTTTTTTTCGTCCTTCTTCTTTTCAATTTGCCTCGCCGTTTCTTGGCCGTCTGTGACAACCAGATCTTCTCATCTCACTCTTAAATTCTCTGTTCAAAATTCAAGCACAGACGGAGGAGCGGGCCAGCCCCCTGGAGAGGATCCGGTAACTCCCGGAGAAGGTGCTGTGATTGTTGGGCATCATCGTGGATGAGAGATTTATTCAAATGAGGCCGAGAGGAAAAGGAGAAGAAAATAAAGAAGGACAAAAAAGAGTGGCGAGAAATATGCAGGCCAGGGCTGAAAATATCAGAAGAGGCGTTCCCAACGGCTAGGACTTCGGACAATGCTCCCGAAAGAGTGAGGGCTGAAGGCGGACGTGGAAGAAGAAAAAAATAATGACAAAGGAAAGAAAAGAACGAAGTCCCAATATGATACACAGACCTGCCATTTCACCAATTTCAGTGATCGACGCGCCAAATACAGTTGACACGGCGCTAGCGTCCCCCCTAGCTAAGGGGCCGGGCCGCTCTTGATCTGGGTCAGGTCTGGTCTGGGTCGAAATCAAAACGACAACTGTTTATGAGAGGAAAAAGAAAACGGACAAAAAAGACGCACCTGTCCGTTTGCAGCCGATGAGTTGGGGAAGGTCTCGACTGTGAAGGCAATGTGTATCTTTGCCTCTTCTCCGCACATGGTCCTGTCCAGTGAAGACGTAAAAACTGCTGTTCATTTCCGTCTCCAACTCTTTCTCGTCCTGCAGATGCAGAGATTTCCTGCACGAAAGAAATAGTTTGATTTTCTGCATTTGATTGTGCTCGCCTGCAGTCGGCCTGCACTCGACGTCGTATTGGGGCGACGCGTTGCACTTTTCCCAAGACCAAACATGTGGAAAAATAAAGGACACAGAAAAAAAAAGCACGATCCTGCACGAGACGGTCGCATCGCATCCCCAATCTAGGCTGCCTGCATCCTCCTGCTTTCTTGCTTCTTTTGTGCATTTGCAGATACGGCGTACTCGCGGTGCATCTATATTGAACGTGCATTTTCTTTGAAAGTGCATCTACTCAATAGTTCATCGTGAATGTACACTGGGGGCGAAGTCGAAGCCGAGGCCGTTGGATGCCTCTCGATTGGAAATGCAAGATAGTAAAAAGGCAAAAATCAAAAGAAGATGTGTGGTAAGAAAAGGGAAATACGACGATGCCAGCGGATACTTTGCTCTGAGTTTATGTTTTGTGTAAACGACACACGTGCAGCTTTTCATGGCCACAAGTATTCACAAGTAACTCTTAGCCAACTGGCAAAGAGCCGAGAGAAGAAAGGAAAGAAAAAAGAAAAAAGGCGACTGATATCAAGAAAGACGGTCAACCACAACAATAGCCACTCATCCTGGACATGAATGGACTTGTTGACCGGTCTGGCCGGTCGGTCCGGCTCACTGGTTCGTTGGGAATAGAGATGGAGCGGATGAGAGTAGATGGGTATAAAGAAGAAAAGTCCTATGCAGAAAAGCATGTGTGAAAATGTGTGAAATGGTGGGTGAGAATGAGGGGACGGAGAAACGTGGTATCTCGGCTTTCTCGTTTGGGGCGTTTGCATCGCCTTGCCTTTTCTGCTCTTACACTCTTTCTGTCTTTCTTTACCCGCATCTATCCTTTTGTCCATTTGCTGCCCTGCCCTTTCATCTTCACGATGCTTTGTCTTGTAACTTCTCATCTCACATTGCCGTCTTTCGTCACTACATCGCGTCTACATTGTAAAATAAGTGTGCTTCAGTGGCGTGTTCGCCCAGATCAAGCACACCATCTTTCCAGTGTCTTTTACGGCATACTGCTCTCCATTCGCTCTTAGAAGTATCTGCCGAGGTGATATTCTACCAATGGTCCTATTATCTGACAAAACACACTGTAGCTGGTCCCAAATCATCCTATCCTCATATACTGCTCTCATACTCGGCACTATCCCATGATATACTGGAGAAAACGGCGGGGAAACGACTTCCCCAGATGGGGAGTTCCGGCTTGAAGGTGTCTGATCTGTGCCTTTGTCTCTATGAATATCACAATATGTCGGTTTCTCGTACCTGTCTCTCTGACCATTCATAGTTGTCCACGGAGTTCTTGGCATCGAAAATGGCCGGCTACCAACAGCTCGAGTGCTTCATCTGCTGATGCTTTGTTTTCACAGCAATCTTGAACACAACATGAAGCAAACAAGACGTAACACAAAAGTATGCAACAACGTAAAAGCATTGATGCCCAGACTTGGACCCTGTGATCAAAGAAAGGCAGAAAAACGATATCCTCCCGAGACAGACGCCATCGCTTAACGCGGCCGGATCTGCTTATCGATTCGGGGACTTGATATGTCAAAAGGAACTTGTTACCAGAGAAGCATATCGGCACTGAGTGTCTTCGATGCTGTGTTCACTTTCAGGAGACAACAAAAGGACACTCTGATTCTGCATGTCGTACAGCAGCGGCCGCTCTCGGGGTAGAAGCCGTTTTGCCCATTTTTCTCGCCGGCATCGATCACGTTCTGTGCTACTGTCGTGCCACGTTTGGTATTCTCATGCCCTCATGTTTTCGCGTTCTTCCTCTTCCAATCTTACATTTTCCTTGTCTTTTTCAAACCCTGTGACATCCTGTGAGATGCTTCCACAACAGTATTCTTGACAAACGTACAAGACAATTAGTGTAAACATGAATGGACAACAGCGCAAAAGACAAGAAAATGAATTCAAAAAGCATAAGAAAGCATAAATGTGCTACACAAAACAAAACAAAGATACCCAACGCCTGCAAGCCGCCCGAATGACCTGCATATGCCATTTTGTCCCACGTCTTCGTTCTCGCTGGCCCCCTTTTTATGTTTGGAGACAAACTCACGACGACTTCGTCGTCGCTCGTCTAATTCCTCCACAACCGCACTGCCTTGTCTTTGCCGCCGCTGGCGACGCGCTGCCCATCGGGACTCCACTCCACCGCGTACACCTCGTCCTCGTGGTGCGGCAGGTCCGCCGCCAGCTTGGCTGCCCGCACGTTCCACACCTTGACGGTGGCATCCTTGGACGCCGTCACCAGCAGCCGCGAGTCCGCCGACCACGAGCACTGGTACACGGGCGCCACGTGGCCGCGCAGCGTGCTGCTGAAGCTTCCGTCGTGCGCCCGCCAGATCTTGGTGTGGTTGTCCCAGCTCGACGACGCCACAAAGAGACCGTCGGGCGAGAACGTGACGTGGTTGATGGCCTTTTGGTGGCCCACCATGCGCGTCACCGGTTTGCTGGAGTGCAGCGGGTCCCACAGGTACATGGTGAAGTCGTCCGACGCCGACACCAGCCGCTCGCCGTGTTTGCCGTTCTTACCATTGCCGCCATATGCCTTGACTGCCTTTTCGTAGCGCTCTTTCGCCTTTTGCCGCTTGCCCTCTTCGGTGGAGGGAACGCCGTCCGCGCCGCCCGCGCCGCCGCCGCCCGTCAAGTGGTCAAAGTAGCCCGTCCTCAGCACGAAATCGGTCGACAGCGCCAGGTGGTTGACCCAGTGCGCGTGTGCCTTGAGCTCGTGCACCAGCGTGCCCTTGGCCGCGTCCCAGACCCGCACCGTCTTGTCGTGCGATGCACTGTAGATGTACCCGGTGCCGCCCCATTTGACACAGCTCACGCTGCCCTTGTGGCCCGAAAGAACGTGCTGCACCGTGCCCGAGTTGGCCGCCCACACACGCACCGTGCCGTCTTTGCTCGCGCTCGCCAGCTGCAGCACGCCGTCCTTTGTGGCGTGGTACGGCTCCCACGCCAGCGCCAGCACGGGCTTGGCGTGGCCCGTCAGCTCCTTGCCGATCATGTTGCCCGTCTCCGGGTCCCACACAATCACGCTGCCGTCCATGCTGCATGTTGCCAGCCGTGTGCCGTCGGGCGACCATGCGACCGCCAGAACCCAGCCGCGGTGTTTCTTGAGGGTGAACTTGGGCGTGCCCGTCTCCGTGTCCCAGATGCGCGCCGTGTGGTCGCCGCTGCCCGTCGCCAAGAGACGGCTGGCGGCCGGACTGAAGGCAACCGCCAAGATCGACTGGCCGTGGCCCGGGATGCGGTGTGCCAGCCGGGTCACGCTCTGCACCTTGAACACGGCCTGCGGCTCGGCCGCGAGTGTCAGCGTCGTCTCAAAGGGGTTCTCGATGCCGTGGCTCTTGAGGAGGGCGTAGAGGTCGGTCGGATACTGGTCGATGATCAGGGGCTCCTTTTTGTCGGAATCGTCGTCGGTCGGGATGTGGATGCGGAAGCGATACGGTAAAAACTCCTCCTGGTCGCGGCCGAGCAGAGTGTTCAAGAGGAGGGAGACATTCTTCTCCGAGGCGTCGGCGATCGGCACCTCAATCACATCGGCCATCTGCTGGCCGTCGGCGTCGACAAAACGGGCCTTGAACGAGCCGTGGTCTGGCGGCAGGCCGGCGTTGACATCTTGCTGCACCTTGGTCCGCGCAATCTCCTCGCGGCGCTGCCGCTTGGGCGGTGGCGGTACGAGAGTCGCCATGTGTGTGGTGGAGAGAGGTTATGGGTATAAGAAGGGAAAGGGCGAGTTTATTTCGTGGTGAAGAAAACGGTTGTTGTTGGTGAGGATGATCGTGGAAGGGCAAGCCAAAGTAAACAGTGTGCCCGCCTCCGCAGGGATTTCAGAGGGGTCGCTCTTGCCTGCACGAATCCTGCAACTTTTTTTGTTATCGGCTATCTTATCTTATCGCACCAAAACTCAAAACTGACAGAAACGAACGATCGAGACAAGGCGGCTACATGCGCAAGCTCCACTTTATTTCTCCAGCATCCATCCACTGAAAGTCCAGCGCATCGTCCAGTAAAAATGGCCAGAACAGCGCATCCCTTCCCACGCACAGAAAAAGTAACGATGAAGTCATCAGTCGCTTTCCAAGGACTATCCAAGTCGCCTAAATTCGCGGCACTCGTCTCTGCCGTCGCACAATGAGGTCAGTTCTAGACAGTCTGGACCAAATAAGGTTTGTTCTCCTACAGTCTGGCCGCTGAATGACTGTTTTAGTGGCCCACGATCGATGCGCAGCAGGTTACCTCCTCTGCGCCTTCCTCCGTCGATTTTGTAGTGAGGCACCGTTATGCTCTTTCCTTCTGTATTGAGCATTGTGTAATTCTGTACTGTAATCAAGGCCGTTATTTCCTATCCAATTTGCCTAACCATCGCTCCTTCCCGTGCTCGCTCTCGCATTCAGTCTCCATTCTCCATAGATAACCTTTCGCCTTTTTCTTTTTTCTTTTTGACAGAAGAACAGGGGCATCTTACGCGTCCACTGCGCAAATCTGCTGCGCAAACTCCACTGCAAGCTATGACGATAGAGCACAGAAACACACAGAAAAGGATGCCTTGGTAAAATGAATCCGTGGCGCAGTGCCGGTTTTTTCGATGTTAGTGTCTTGGCACGCTATAGGACAGTGCATTTTGACTACATTTCGGCGGCTGTCAGAGACCGCCGACCCTGTAATAGGAAAGTACGAAGGCCGAGAACACAAGATAAAGTGCAAGTGCGAACCAACACACACGCGCGATGACGCCGTGGGTCAGCCCTGGCAGGTACGATCTGTGTTTCTATGTCTGTTTGTGCCCTCTATTTGGTTCTCTGGCTCACCCTGTCCCGCTTTGGTCTTTGTGCTTGTTCGTTCCTTCCCCCAGCGTCGCACTAACAGGAGCAAGAGGAGCAAGGTGTCGCTCGTTGCTGCCGTTTTCGTCACTGTTTTTGTTGTTCTTCTTCCCTGTCAGAGGGCAGGAGGGCCCCCAAACCACAGTAGAAACCGCGCCTAGCTGCCTGGCGCCTGCCAAGCGACATCATCGCTGTATTTTTCATTTCTTCATTCCCCCCAAAGCCAATTATTTCCTTTGATTCCCGCGAATCCCCTATTTTGGTCTTTTTGGTCGTTTCTTGTCGTTCTTGTTTTTCAACCGATCGGTCTTGTCCTTTTCTTGGGAAGTCTTGTATCTTTAAAGTCGAGGCACATCCCGCTGTCAAGCTTCTCTTGGCCCATTGGCATTTCTCGTTTTCCCTCCCTCTCTCTCTCAGCTCTCTCAGCACACCTTCCTTTTTCCTCTTCAACTTACAGCGCATCGCCGCAAAATCGAAAATCGAAAAATCGCCAAGATCGACTCGACGCGTCCGAGTCGCGAAACTCTTTCCCCCACGAAATGCGTAAGTCACACCAGAACTTGACAAAAACAAATATTTGCCAGAAGACGGCTTTTGAATCCCAATTGAAACTAACACACCCAGACCGCATCCAATATTGGGCGCGGCAGAAAGCTCACGGAACGCCTCTTGTCGTCAACAACGCCTCTCGAACTGTCTCGCGCACCCGCTCCAATCAGCCTCAGCCGCAGGCTGTTGCTGGCCAAGATGGCGTTGTCTTGAACCAGATCCCCTCGGCGGACGGCGCCGCTGCCTCCCAAAATGAAAACGAAAAGAACCAGAAATTGAACGCAGACGGCACCGTAAAAAAGCCAAACGTCGCCGCTCGATTTTTCATCGTCGTCAAGGACATTCTGTTCTCCAGCTATGTCAACATCTTGCTGGTCTTTGTGCCCGTCGGCATTGCCGCGCACTTTGCCAAGCTCTCGGCCGGCATCATCTTTGCCATGAACGCCATTGCCATTATCCCTCTGGCCGGCCTGCTGAGCCACGCAACAGAAAGCGTGGCAAGTCGCATGGGCGACACGATTGGCGCGCTGATGAACGTGACGTTTGGTAACGCGGTCGAGCTGATCATCTTTATCATTGCTCTTGTCAAGGACGAGATCGAGATCGTGCAGGCGTCGCTGGTTGGCTCGATTCTGGCCAACCTGCTGCTCATTCTCGGCATGTGCTTTTTGCTCGGCGGTCTCCGCTACCGCGAGCAGATTTACAACAGCACAGTGACCCAGATGAGCGCCTGTCTGCTCAGTTTGAGCGTCAGCAGTCTGCTGCTCCCCACCGCCTTCCACGCCTCCTTCACCAACGTCAAGGACGCCGACTTCAAGGTCCTCGAGGTCAGCCGCGGCACCAGCGTTATTTTGCTGCTCGTCTACCTGCTGTACCTCGTCTTCCAGCTCAACTCGCACGCCTACATGTATGAATCGACGCCCCGCGAGATTGTCGAGCGCGAGTCGCATCCGGGCCCCGCCGCAGGCTACTTTAACTCGTCCTCCTCGTCCTCCGAATCCTCCTCCGACTCGTCCAGCTCCGACGAGGACAGCGACGAGTCCCGCAGCACCGCCAAGCGCATCAAGCGCGTCATTAAGAAGGGCAGAAAGAAGATGCACAACCGCAGCGCCTCGTCGTCCGACGACGTCAACAAGACCGGTAGCACGCCCACCTCGCCTATCTCGCCAGACGGCGTTGCTCCCACTGTCACAGCTTCTGCATCGGGCAGCACGACCACTGGTGGCCCCAGCGACGCGGCCGAGGTCCCTCCCATTGACAACGGCGTTGTCGCCGACGACGAAGACGACGAGGCCCCCGAGCCCAAGCCCCGCCACAAGAAGAAGCACAAGCACCACAAGAAGAAGAAGGCTGCCGAGGCCGCGGCCGCCCGTCGTGCCGCTGAGGATGAGGAGGACGTCAACGCCGTCCTGGCCGCGAGCGGCATGGCTGCTCTGCCCGAGTCGGGTGAGGGCGAGAGCGGCCGCGTTCGCCGCGTGGACTTTGCCCTGAGCCCCGACGTCGAGGCGCAGACCGCACCTCGTCCCAAGCCCTTTTCTCTGCGTACCCTGGCCAGCCCCGCCGCCCTTTCGAAGACGCTGTCTGTCAACGTGTTTAACGCACACGCCAACGATGCACAGGCCAGCGGCAGCAACAGCAACAGTAACCAGAACGGAAATGCTGAGCAAGCTTCGCCCAACGCCTTTGCAGGCCGCCCTCAGCACCAGCTCCGCCGCACCGCCTCCTTACCCGTCGAGACCCGCAGCTACCGCAACCAGCCCGGCGCTCTGCCGCCCATCGTCCCCGTTATTGTCAACCGCCGTGCTCTTGTGGCGCCGGTTGCCGGCGACGAGGAGGAGGAGGAGCACGAGCCCGAGATCTCGCGCACCACAGCCATTATCCTTCTGCTTGTTTCGACTGGTCTCGTCGCCCTCTGCGCCGAGTTCATGGTCGGCTCCATCAACGAGGTCGTCAAGGGCAACTCGGGCATCTCCGAGGCTTTCATTGGTCTGATCCTGCTGCCCATTGTCGGCAACGCCGCCGAGCACGTCACGGGCATCACGGTCGCCATGAAGAACAAGATGGACCTGGCGCTGGGTGTCGCCCTCGGCTCGTCCATCCAGATTGCCATTTTCGTCACGCCCGTCGTCGTCCTGCTGGGCTGGATCATGGGCAAGGACATGAGCCTGTATTTTACTCTGTTTGAGACGGTCAGCATGTTCGTGTCGGCGTTTATCGTCAACTTTTTGGTGCTCGACGGCCGCAGCAACTATTTGGAGGGCGCGCTGCTGTGCGCTGCCTACGTCATTATTGCCGTTGCTGCCTTTTTCTACCCCGGCGGCGAGGACGCCAACTCGCTCGGCGGCGGTACCGGCAACGGCACCGAGTCCGTGGCTGCGGAGGCGGCCAAGATGGCTGTCCGTGGTCTTGTGAACCTTAAGCTGAGATAGTGATAGAGGGTGATTGCAAGCTGTACATTGCAATAAATAAATGAGTTGCAAGTTGATTCCTTGCGGCTATCTTCTTTTCTTTCTGTGAGCTACACTACAATAGCTCCTTTTTTATTTCTGTATTTCTTTTTATTTATTCCCACCTTGATTTGGTTTTCTTCCTTTTTATTTTTCTTACTTTCCGTTTTGCGATGGCAGCGCTTTTTTTTTCGGGAAAAAGGGGTTTCGGCGACAACAGGACAAAATACACAATACCCTGAGATAGACGTTACAGAGTATGACGCTTCAAATTGATTATTTCTGAATACGATGGAGAATGCAAGTGAGAATAGTGATAAAAAAAACATGTTCGAAAACAGAATTCAAGACGCATTCTGAGATGTACTCGTTGACAAAAAAAAAAAAAAAAAAAAAGCGAGTCGCAGAAATGCGACAAAAAAATCTCCCGGGGGCGAATCGAACGCCCGACTCTCGGATATTATTGTGGTAGCAATTACAGTCCGATGCCATAAACCAACTAGACCACCAGGAGTTGTTATTGGTGTACGGTTTATGCTAATTAGTTTATAAGGGCAGGTGCACCCCACCCTTTTTGGCGAGCCAAAATTCGCCACCCACCAGGCAAGAACACCTCGTCCTTGACATTATGCACGTAGAAAGTAATGTACAAATCAACAGGACTTGCCGTTTTATTTCCAGATTCTACTTGGCTGTTCGTTTCGACTAAATAAGAAAACGGGCAAGCCTCGATATTTCTTGTTCTCCAAACAAATGCAAGGTTGCCTGTGTTCCACCATATTCAGACCAAAGCAAGCTGTTACACGAAGCGGGCTATCCTTGACTTAGATGGCATGCAAAAGAACCTTGAATAGACGTTTCGATTCTATTATCCAAAATAACATGGGTCTACGTCAAGGTTCAAGAAGTGGACGAGCTGGCTGGCAGGCTGCACTATGAGAGTGATCAAAATAACAGAAAAAGTGAAAGAATGGATGGCTTGCGAGGCCAATACTTAATCTGCTTCCCCAGATGCCCACTCTCTTGCCAGAAATGGTTTGCTGGCAGTAGAGTAGCGTGGGAAGATAATTTCTACGACCACGAACAGGCACAAGCCACAGTTGCAAGACAGAAGCAGAAGCACAAGCTATCACGGAAGAGTCACATGGGGGAAGCCAAGGTAAGAGTGGAATAATAATATCATCTAAGAAGGAATATATGTATGTAGAAAAAGTCGAGAGAGTCCTGGCTGGTGCGAACAAATGCAAGCACTGGTAACAGAAAAGAAAGTCCGGGCAGTGTTGCTGGAGAAGTCGCTGTGAGAATCAGTGGACAACACTTCTGCTTTCGCCAGGATATCCGTCGTGAGAAAGTTAAATAAAAAAACCCCTGGAAGAACACCCTATCCCGAACTGAAAATTCGGGATGAGAGGTCTTCCAGGGGAAAAATTAATTGTTTAGCCAGAAGGACTTGTAGGATTGAGAGGGAAAGTCTTTCTAGCTAGGGGTGACAGATGATGCGAGAGAGTGAGAGAGTCAAGCTTGCCAGTTGGAGGTGGGGATTGTCGACCGGTGCCCTCAAAGCTTTTCAGGACATGATCTGGCTGGCGAGGTGGTCTCCGAGGTGGGGAGTCTTCCTGCATCGTCTGTCGGAGTGGTTGCTTAGTTCTGCTCGGGGGTGGGGAAATCCCCGGCCTCGACAGGCTCGACAGCTTGGGCAGCCACACGAGTCTGGGTCATAGAGCCGGTTACAGCCCGAGCAGTCTTACGGGTGGCCTTGGCAGCGCGCTTCTCGGCAAGCTTGGCCAGCCGACGGCGGTTGCTGACTGCATGGAGGGCGAGAATGGGCCGCGGGCCGGTGGTCTTGATCGGCTTGCGGCGGGCCGGGTCGGCGGCCCAGCGCTTGTTCTGCTCCTTGACGGCCGAGCGGCGGGCCTTCTAGGCCGCCATGTACTCGACGGCAAGTGCTTGCTCGTGCTTGGCAAATCTGCGTCTGTCGAGCAGCTGCAGCTTTTCTTCGTCTAGGGTGGACCCCCAGGCGACGGTGGTGTCGGGGTCGGTGACGGAGACGGAGTCGGAGACGACAGGGCCAGCAGATGGAAGGCCGGCGTTGGCAGAGTTGTCGTTGTTGTCGTTGTTGTTGTTGTCGTCGTTGTTGTTGTTGTCGTCGTTGTTGTTGTTGTCGTCGTTGTTGTTGTCGTCGTTGTCGTTGCGGTCAATGTCCATGTCCATGAGGTCGTCCAGCTCCTCAATGCCCATGATGCTGTTGCCAAAATAATAAGGAACTTCATGAGCGGTCGTCATAGTGGTGGGAGTGGGCGTCTCGACGACAGTCGGGTCAAGTTCGTGGACGCCGGAAAAAGCAGTCTCAGAAGGAGCAGAGAAGCGGTCCTGGTCCTCGCTGGCGAGCTCGCCGGCGGCAGAAGCAGCAAAAAGAGAGAGCAACTCTTCTTCTCCGTAAAACGAGCAACTGAAGGGGTCGACGGCGTCAGAGGCCGGGCTGGTGCTGATGGTGGAAGAGGACACATGAGGACGATGATAGAAAATTTGATGGAGCTCGTCGAGCCCGTAGAAGCTGCGGGCAAAACGGTCGTCAACGGCCTCGTTGTCCCAAACCGCGCCGCTCTACAGCGTGGAGTGAGCTTCGAAGCCGCTCGTCGACGTGTCAAGAAAGAAGTCCACTGATGTGTCGATAGCGGGAGGGGGCGCAGAGTGCGCGATGGTGGGTTTTTGGGGTGCCATGGTGATGATGGTGGGCGGCACAGAAGACAGATAAGAATGTAGATAAGGATGTTGTGCGTGAGAAGAATAACGATGTTTGAAGACCGAAGGAGATGTTTGAGATAAAGAGAGAGATGAAGAGAAAGAGGAAGAAGAGGGAGAAGAGGAAGAAGAGGGAGAGAGAGAGGGAAAAAAGAGGGAGGGAGGGGGGAGAGGGGAGATATATATACTCCTGGGAAGTGAGGCACGTGAGCTGCAGATCAGCAGTGTCAGTGAATGCATTGCCCTCGATGCTGCCCGAAACAGGAAGGAGAAGACGCGGGAGCCAATGAGAAAAATGGCATCTCTTCGCGTCACTATCGCGAGGCTGTGATGAAGCCAGATTTTTCATTGGTGGCTGGAGATGTGATCACGACGTGAACGCGACGCGCAGCGTGTTCAGTGAACAGTGGCAACGAAAGTGAATGAAGAGGGTGGAGAGAGGTGGGTGTGTAAATGAGGCTATTCCTGAGGCAGTATGTGGTGCGTGATGGAATGTTGGTGATGATGCAGTAGTGAAGACGGGGAATGTAAGAAAAGTGGCCCATTTCGGAGACATCACGACAAAAGTAGTGCCTCACTTCATTGACGAGTGTATGGGAGTATTCAATGAGAAAATAACATGTTCTATCCTTTACTTGAGACGCCGATGAAATATGAAAATATGAACAAGAAGACAAGTGAACAAAAAGACGAAAGAAATCAAAAGTCGTCCAGACTTCAGACAACGCAGACAATGACCTATCATAATGACGACTTCTCGGCCGCCAGAACCTCCTGCACCACCTTCTGCGTCGCCGTCACAATCAGCGCGTGCTCCTCGGCGTGGATCCGCGTCTCCAAATCCGCCAAGCTCTCGCCCGACTGCACCACAATCTCGCGCGTCAGGATCGGCTCGCCGCGGTCCACCACGTCAATCACAAAGTGCACCATGATGCCCGTCGTGTTGTTCTCGAGCGTGCCCGCCTGGAAGTCGTCGTACGCGCGCTGGATGGCGCCCGCGCCGTCGTACTTGCCGGGCAGCGCCGGGTGCAAGTTGATGACCTTGATGCCGGCGGCGTCCAGCGGGTCCAGGAAAGCCTTGGTGAAGACGTGCATCCAGCCTGCCAGCACGATGAGCTGGGGCTTCTCCTCCTCGGCCAAAATTTTCTGGGAAAGGGCGGCATCGTACTTTTCTCTGCCGGCCTGCAGGGCGGCGGCGTCCTTCTCGCCCTTGGCCTGGAAGCCGTGCGTCACCAGGTTAAAGTACTCCCAGGGGATGCCGGCCTTTTCCGCTCTTTGGGTGGCAAACGCCTTGCCGCGGTTGACAATCAGCTTCGTGATGCGCGCGTCCGTAATGCTGCCCGCCGCAATGCCGTCGACGAGTGCCTGGAAGTTGGACCCGTTGCCGCTGGCCATCACCAGAATGCGGCACTGTGAAGACATGGTGAGGGAGAGAGACGTGACTGATTAGAGTGTGAGGCGGTATGTGATTTGTGACAAAAATGAG
Organism: Sporothrix pallida; assembly: GCA_021396235.1. Classification (NCBI taxonomy): domain Eukaryota; kingdom Fungi; phylum Ascomycota; class Sordariomycetes; order Ophiostomatales; family Ophiostomataceae; genus Sporothrix; species Sporothrix pallida. The sequence continues at coordinate 204,694 of WNYG01000048.1, read as the reverse complement.
AGTGGTTGTGCTGAGTCTCATCAATATGAGGTCAATGGTTCAAGATGGCATGTCGTTGATGAAAGTCCAAAAATTATGAAAATTTATGTGGGGCCGCCGGTATCGCAGCCAATCGTAGCTCCGAAAACAACAATAGCTGGGGAAGGTGGGCCGGGCTGGTAAGACTCGGGTCTGACAAGGTGGGCTTGGTGGGGAACAATGAACAATTCATATTGTTCACTCGACATCTGCAAACGCCCGGTCAAGATCGTGTGCACAATGCAGATTTTATTTCTTCCAAGTAGAGCGGCCCGTTTGTCTCAAATTGTAGACAATTGGACTGTTTCTTCTGTCGATGGGTGCTAAAGATGGATTGGGGTAGAAAAAACATATCTGTGACAAGTCACGTGCTGGTCCAAAATGGGCAAATCCAAACAAAAGGGGGCAGAAACAACAGAAAAGAGGGAGATGGCAACGACGACGCCTACAAATTGTGTGCACTTTGTATTAGAGCTGAGATAATATGGCCTCGAGGTATTGAACTGTATGGGATTTTTTTGGAATTTTGTTTTGCTGGTTTTGTGTGAATATTTGATTTGTTTTGAAATGGAAATAAATTAACTAATCTTTGAAAAAATATTCGAATAGACATTACGTCCTTGCGTTGAGAAGAGCATACCTCTCATACAATGCAGACGAAATACACTTTATTCAAGGACATGGGATCTTGTAGAGTGACATTTACTTCTTTTCTGCAAGAGAATCTTCACTCCCTTACTGCCTTCTTTCACTTCCTGCAAATATGAACAGGACATGATGTTCGCGGGCACAGGCACAGGATAGGGAGCAGTCACTTTGGCCCTCTGCATCAATTAGGCACCGCGTTGATTCATTGATTGCCAGAAATAGTTCACTGCAGTAGTAATTCGGCCGCATGAATGAAATTGTAGACATTTGCCAAGCTGCTGCGCTTCTAGACCTATGACTGCCAACTCATTGTCTTGTCACGCAACATACCATACTGTATACACGTCACATCGCCATGAATGACACACCCATAGAGAGAATTAAAGCTGCAAGGGTGCTTGAACTTGTTCACTTTAAAAGAAGAGCACTTCCCGCCCCCTACTCTCATTTCTCCCTCGATCAACTCAGCGTCGCGGCTCTTTTGTAGACAATAGCCACCCACTCTGAAGCAGCACCACACTGATCTAGACTTCTCTACACGGCAGCTTTCGTTTTTCGTCAAATCTATGAGACAGCCAAGCTTCTCTTCTCGTCACTGTAGATCGCTTCTGCGGGCTTCCGCCTTCTTCTCTGCTGTTCAGCATGTTTGGGCAGGAGCGGCTAAGCACCACGGCAACCACTGTGGTCGCTCTTTCCTCAGCGCAGTCCAAATTTTACAAACGCGTTTGCAACACCAAAACACGAACTGAGGAAGGAGCGACACGGCGCTAGCCCGCAACCCAAAGCATCATCACCCACATCGTCACCCACACCTCCACCCACCCACCCCCTCGACTTCTTCACCTCGGTGAGCGACTACCTCAACTTCACCATCATGACACGCACTCCGTCCTCGAATTCACCGCTTTCTTTTTCATCGTTTAGTGCTCTCACGACAATGATGGGCAACTCCCAGGGAAGAAGCAACCGCCCTTGGGCCCCACCTTCCTGTTCTGCACTTTGACCACTCTTGCGCTGTTGCCGTCTCGACGCTCACATCAACACACCCGTCGTGCCTTCCTCAAAGAGCAGCACCTGCGCACCTTCCTCGTCAACTTCACTGGCATACTGCCATTCCTGACCGCCCACTGCAGTTGCCCCTCCAGTATATATATCTGCCCTTGCCCCCGCCAAATTTCGCTCGCTCTCTCTCTTCTTCTCTCTTTCTCTCCTCAGTACCCTCACATCGATTTATCGTTGTCATTGCTATCGCCGTTACTTTCCATCGCCATCTTCATCTCCCATCATTATCATCTCTATTTCTCATTGCTACCATCATCGCTATTATCTTCATCTCTATTTCCGCCATCCCGCCATAATGGCCGCCTTCTCTAAGCTGCAGCTTGTGGCCACCGCCGACGACGGCTCGACCATTGCAGCGCTGGGCCTGATCCCTTGCGTCTGTCTCCTTCTCGCCGCGCGTGCCATTCTGACGACCGATGACTTGACTTTTGTTTTGCTCGTGGCTTGCCTCTACAAGCTCTCGACATCGACCTCCGACACCACCGACGCCGACGCCGCGCGTCTCGCCGACAAGGCAGCGGCCTAGCAAACCGTTGTTGAGTCTGGTGACGACGATGCGAGCGCTCCCGTCGCTTCTTCTCTCATTGATGCCGCCCCTGTCATTGACTTGGAGCTTCCTGTTGAGAATCTCGAAGATGATTGTAAGTTGCCATCTCTGCCCATCTCTCTTCTGCCCATCTCTCAGCCCATCTTCCTTCTTCTTGTTCCTGCTCCTCTCCTCTCTCCATTTGACACTTGCTGACTTCTTCTGCGCAGTTGACGAAACGTTTTACCAGAGCCTTATTGCGGACGCCACGACTCCCGCTGAGCATTCAGTTGAAACTGCTCGTATTCACGATATTCTGACGGACAGCTCTCTTCACATTGTATACGTCGAGGAAGACGACGACGACGACCAGAATGACCTTCGTATCCACATGCACTCTCTCGCAATCGATGAAGTTGACGACACCCTTTAGGAAACGGAGTCGTCTAGCTTTGTTTATTCGTAAGTACAGCCCGCGTCCTCTCTCTTTCCCATCATTGTTCCTCTTTTTCATCCCCAATCTGTCTCTTTTCATCTCCCATTCTCGTCATTCATGCTAACATTTTTCATTACAGTCCAATTCCTACTAACCTACTTGGTGAAATCAACTTTGGAGAGCCGTTTGACGGTTTCGCCTCTGAGGCAATTGATGTGAACGAATCGCTTTCCTCCATCGATCTCGAGACCATCAACCGCGACCTGACCAGATTCATTGAGTGTGAGTATTCTTGTTCTTCTCCCAGCAGATTCTTTTCCCAGCCATTTTGTTGCTCTTTGCTAACATGTCATCTTTTTTTTGCAGACGGTCAAAAATTTCACGGCTACGACGTTGCCCTCTCTGTGGCTGATGTCGAAGAAGACGAGTGTCCGGCTGATGCTGTTGGCATGGCTTCAGCCAACAGCGACGAGCTGGGTCTTGAATCGGACGCTCAATCTACCATCGGTAGTCCGGAGCTTTTTGGCGAATACAGCGCAGACTTCCTTTCCAGCGAGCTTGATGCTGTTTTTTGTGCCAACGCCATGGACGGCGACGCCTCCTACACTGACGGTAACGAGAGCTCTATCGAAAGCCAGATCGTCAACGATCTTGGATTGTATGTCAACGCAAGTGGAGAGGCCAACAGTGACTGTAGCGAGGAATCTGGCGCTAGCCCAGTCCCGCCCAGCCCCTGGGACCGGCGCAACCTATTTTCTGAGGAGCGTATGTTTTTTGATCTCCTGCCGGGAACCACTCTGCCGGACGATGACGATGAGCTGCTGTTTCATCCCGGCGTGAAGCGCGTCTTGTTCGAGGAGGAGGAGGAGGAGGAGGATGCCCCGCCGCGTTTCTGCAAGCGCCGGCCTACTCTGCCGACTATCTGGGAGGATGAGGAAGAGTCCCGAGAGATGGACCAGCTGACATTCCAAATCTCTGGTTTTCACTTAACTGACGATCCCGTCTTTGATGAGCCCATGGTCGAGGACGACGAGATGGCGGAGCAGCCGATCGCTGAGGAGCACCCTGAGGACCACGACATGGCCGAGCAGTCGATCGCCGAGGAGCACCTTTTGGACGAGGAGATGGTCGATGCACCCACTGATCTCAACGTGATGTATTATTTTCTCCCTCCCGAGCCTTCTTCCATCAAGCCCCGCACCTTTCCCCCCAAGCCATCGGAGCGCGTCATCCTGAATCCTAAGAGCAGACGCAAGACTTTTTCTTCCCAGGAGGCTGTCATCGACACTGTTTCCACTCCCGACACCCTTGATACCCTGCCCAGCCTTGACACTCAGCCCACCCCACCCCTGACCCCCGATGCAGACACAGCTGCCACCACCACCGACCTAGCCGATGAGGAGCAGTATTTCATCACTGGCGAGGATGAACACGAGCCTGAGCTTGAGCCCCAGGATTGGCGTCTGCCACGTTGCAGCTGGGCACTCCTCCCGACACCCAACGTTTTTGGCACGTCCACTGGACCACTTATTATGCTCACCACCCCCGAGGGCGAGATTCTGTACCCACAGGACATGCACTATTACGCAGGGGAGACGGACTGGGCCCTTGACGATGAGGACGACTTCTGAGCACTCCAGAAACGACATCTTCCACACTACACACGACGACACGATTACACTGCACTGAAAAACACCAAAAAAATCTTGAAAACGACATTTCCCAAAAAAAACCTGAAAACAACATCTCCCACAAAAAAACTTGAAAACCACAAAACAATCACCAAAAAATTGATTTCCTCGCATGGTTTGTTCTCACGGGTTTGCTTTCTTTTGCATCTTTCTCTTTCATCTACGGCTTGCAATCTCGGGAGTTCTTTGTTTTATTCTCGCATCTGCTCATATCTCGACAGATATATTCCATCTTCTTTGCATTTCTTGTCTTATCCCGCAGCCTGTGCCGGCGTGCACCGTTGCGATGAGGTCTTTGTGTTGTTGCTCTCTTGTTGTTTTCTACATCAATTTCTTCCATTCTTCTCGGGTTTTGTTTTATCATTTGTTATACTACTGACGGGAACGGGTTGTTGTGTTTTGTTTTGCATTATCTGCTTTGATATTCAGAGATACCCAGAGATACCCCCACTTTTTGCTTTCTTTTCTAGTTCATCTTTGTCTTTTGTTGTCTGGACCAGGTCACCCATCTCCATCTCTTTTCTACCAGTCACGACAAGCTTTTTCTCATGTATCTCAGGCTGGGTTTTATGCCTCTGGCTTTCCCAGTCCATTTTTTTTTCTTAGATACACACTGGGTTTTATGCCTCCGGCTTTCCCAGTTTTTTTCTTTTCTTTTCATCATGCCATATTTCTTCATCTCTCCAAAGTTCAAGTACAAACATGCCGTAACCGTGACAATGTTTAACTGTAGGCTTTGCTGATAACCGTGACAATGAGTGAGAAGCAAATGTACAACAAAAGTGACACGCTCTGTGATGGTGATGAAATGAGATGTGACCTTGTTTGTTTGGGAGTTGACTAACACAGTGATGCAGATTGCCGAGACATGCCTCGAGGTAAGACAGGACTGACACGGCGGACTCGACATATTTTACGGGAACATATTAGGTAAGTTTAATCTACGATGCACATTGAGAATCAGACATGCAGCTAACATATTCATATCATTTTGGGTATAATGCTATATGGTCCATTTCGTCTCCGTAAGTCATCCAAAGCAACGCATACAATTTATCCGATACTCCATACTAATGCAAATCAGTCATCAACATGTCCACACCGCCTTACAGCAGCCCCAAGGCTTCCTACTGTCTCTGCAGCTGCTCGACCACTGCACTCTGGTGCAGCCTGTCCCGCTGGTCCAGCTGTTCTTTCCACTCCACGAGGGCTCTATGTGTTTGCTGTGCAGGGCGGGTAAGCTGTTGTTGTTCTGCCGTCAACGACTGTTCGAGAGTACGCCGCCCCTCCTCCACCCAAAGACACCACACATCCACGGCCAGCCCGATCCGCTGGTCGTGCAATGGACAGCACTGCATTGGCGCTGACGCGTCGCTGCCATCCTGAAAACAAATGGGATCCTTGCAGGTCAGCGGGCTGCCCCAGCGGCAAGGGTGGGTCTGGCTGTGTTCGACAAGGAGGTGAGCCGACATCTCAGAGAGATTGTCGATATCGACACTGGTGCCGTCGTCCATCTCGTTGGCCTCCTCCTCCAAGAATCTTCGCCGAGCACTGACAAACAGCTGCACCAGTGCCCACAGCTTGTGCCCAATATCTGGAGCGGCATAAGCATCCGTAATCCACGCCGGCCGCGACCTGTCCTCAACTAGCCCCGGCGCGTGGTTGTTGTCGTTTCCGTTGCCGCTGTTGCTGTTCTCCTTGTTGCTGCCGGGGAATTGCGAGAAGAGAGCATCGGCCAGCCAGGTCCAGAACTGGGTGTCGTTCTCGCTAGCGAGGGCAGTTTTTGTTCGCTGTGGCCCGTCCATATCGGCGTCCCCCATGTCCCCGTCGCCCATGTCGTCAATGCCAAAGTCGGCCATCATGGCGTTGATGCCGTCGTGCATGCTTTCCAGACCAGCCGGGCCAGCCTCGATAGTCCACGGCGGCTGCGCCAGAGACTGCCACGAGTGCAGTGTCGGCGCCAGTGCAAACAGCACGACGACAAACTGCGGCAGGCCCGTGTTTCGTCCTCGACAGGTGGACTTGTCACAGCTGCAGACAATGGCCGGGTCGGCCAGAATGGTGCCCAGCAGGCGGACGATGCCGTGGTCGTTTGTGTCAGAGTCATCTTCGAATAGCTCGCCGACACTCTCGTCAAACGAGAAGCCAGGGAGTGCTTGCAATGCAGTCCACACGCTGTGGGCAGTCACATAGTGAAGAGCAGGCGGCTCTGTCGACTGACTGTTGTTGTTGTCATTACCCGACAGCAGTGAAGCAATGTGCTGCAGCGACCAGTTGTGCTGCCCGTGCAGGTTGTGGTAGCCGCCTCGTCCTCGCCTGACGCGCTGCTGGCTGGCAAACCGTCGATGCCGGTTTTCCTTGAGGCGCTGCAGCCGGCCGCCGATGCCGTTGGACGAGGCTGTCAGAGGAACGCCCCCGAGGCCGAGACCGAGATCAAAGCCCGGATCCAAATCTTCAAAGCCGTCGGCCGCAAGCGGTGCACCCCCGGCAGCTCGGCCACCCAGACCCAGGCTCAGACCGCCCCCACTGCCACTCCGCCCGCCGCTCCCGACTCGCCGGTGCTGCACTTTGCGCGTAAACGCACGGCCTGTCTTGACGGGCACGCGGTGCTTTGGCCGCGACGAGGGGAAGCTCTTGCTGTGGTGGTGGCCTCTTTTTGTCACTCCTTTCCCACCACCTCTTGCCAAAACATAGTCGTGCTCGAGGTCGACATCGAGGGCGAATCCGAGGTCGTCGTGTTCGTCGTGCTCGTGTTCATCTTGATATTCACCGTCACCCCCAGTGCTCTCCTCGTCAAACTGCTGCTGACTGTACCGACTGTGGCTGTTGCTAAGGATGGAGGCGACGGAAACGGCCGCAGTAGCTGCTGTGACGTGTTTTGAGGACGGTGGAAGTACCGAAGCTGCTCGTTTTGATGGGCTGGTGGGTGGAGGCGCGAAAGTATTGGCGGTGTCTTGCCCTCCTGTCAGATCAATGTCAGAGTCAGACAGTTTTGGGCGGTGGACCAAGGTCAGGGCAAACGGGTTGCTGTTGCTGCTCTGAGCTGGTCCTGACTGCGGATTCGACAATGCATCTGGAGATGCAAAATGGCGGGGTTGCGACGCGCCGGCACTCGACTCCGGCGCGCCATTGTCCATTGTGGGGGATGTGGCGGTGATAACGTGTATTGTGTCGTTAAATAGGCTGGCGATCCATTATCTGTGATTTGAACAAAAGTACATGAGTTCACTTTGTGATGTTTTGTTGTTGTCTTGTCGCTTCACGGAAGGAAGGGAGCATTGATGTCATTGTTATCGTTCCATTGAATGCACGTGATGATACGACAATCATCACGTGCCCTTACCTCTTTTGATAAGATCTTGCAGCGATAAGGCTGCCGTCTCGGCATCTAGATTGCGCTAGCCTTTAGGGCCTACAGCGAATTACAGCACTGACAGCACTTACACCAGTCAAGGCACATCATCTCGGCGTGGCTTGAGGATCACACACGACCAAGCTTTCTTTTCTTTTTCGTTCCTTTTCTGTCTGCCGTCTTGGGCTTCTCGGCGTGGGATGCATTTTTGAAAAAGATCAAAAAAGCTTTGTGTGGCGTGCCGGCGTGTCTTGTCCCATGGTCGGACTGACGCTCAGAAGCCACAGAAGGACATGAACGAGTCAAGAGGCAAGAAGCAAGAAAGACAAGAACAAACAAGAACGGAAGGAACGACCAAGATGCTCGGCATGGGACAGCCCGACGCCGTTGGAAGGGGGCCTTTCTAATTTTTTTTTTTTTTAATTTTTTAATTTTTTTTGGTTGGTTCAAATTCTTTTGCCTCTCGTCTGCACCTCAATTCCCTTCATCGTTGGTCGTGCTATTCGACATCCTGGCTCACCCCCCACCCTGGCGTCATTTGGCCTAGATCTGCCGCAAGGCGCCGGCCCCACTCCCAGACCTCATTCGACCTCGAACGGGCAGATCCTGTCCCTTTTACGCGTTTTAGCATCCACTGACGACATCTCTCAAATTCAATGTCGCCATGATAACACGGATGATAACAGAGGCGTGTACGCAACGATATATTTTCACAAAAAATCGGAAAGGACGAATCAGAGTGAATGTAATGTGATCGGAGACGACCGTTGGCCGACATTTTCTTTTCTTTTGGTTTTTCTTTCTTTCTTTTTTATCTTCTCTCTTGGATCTAGGACATCGTTTTGTTGTCCACGGGTGTTTCTTGCGATTTTTTGGATTTTATTTTTATCAATGCCACCCAACTGTCCTCTGACTGTCTCCTTTTCACGGACATTCCCTCCTTACGCCTTATCCTTACTCTGCTTTCTCTAGTTTCTGCTCCGTCCTCACTCTCGGTCGTTCTCCACCGCGCCGCTTTTTCTCAGATGGCACCATCGGATCGACTGTTGACGAACACTGCCATTCAACACTACTATTCATGCAGACCCTCCCCCATGGGGCGTCGGTGAATTAAGTGAGAACGGAGTACGACGTATTCCTCTTGCACTTTCATCTGGATGAACAAACACCCCCACGCCCAAGCTTTCTCCTTTATTCTCCTTTCGTTTTGTACCTCGTACCTTTCTTGTCTTTTCTTGTCGACGGAGTTTTCCTTCTTGTCCACGCCTTGTTTCCGTAGCTCGTCTTGTTCTGCTTGGCCCCGACGTCACATTCTGAATTCCATTTTGAGAGCTCCATGTGGCTTGCCCCGATCAAGAGCCAAGTCCGTTGGCCGACGCTCCCCTTTCTTAGTTACACACCCTCCTCGAAAGTCGCACGGACATGCAGACGGACATACAACGGCACTGAAGACTGAAGACTGTGGGTGCAGACTGCATACTGCCGCGAAGGAAGGGAGTGACAAGGTCTGGATGCTGACGGAATTTAATCTTTGGATACTTGCTCTTTTACATGACCGATGTAAGTTGTTGTTGATGTCGTTTGTGATATTGTCGTTTGTCGTGCGTCGAACAGACGTCGCAATGACTCGCCCTCGCCTTCATCTCGACACCGAGGCGCATGGATACATCCTAGTAAAGTTATTTCCTTCTGCCCTGATCCCATCACAGCTTCTCTGTCTCTCATTTTTACATATTGTCCATCCTTCTCTCGCCACGTTTTCGCCATGAAACAATGGGCCCATCAGGTTGATGGGTGCTTCCTTGCCAAATGTCGTATGGGCTTTCACACATACATGTTTTGGCCATTTGTGTCGCATGTCTACACCTCCTGTAGTCTGATTATTTCCATTGGACTCTGATGGGCCTTGTTTTTCCTCTTCACCGATAGGCTATCCTAGCCTCGGCCGTTCTACATTTTATTTCCATCTTGCATCGTCTCATATCCCAGCAAAGTGGCTCAATGAACGAGTTTGAAATTATGGTTGACGACGTTTAACAGGAGTATTTGTTGACTTTATTCCTTTATATCCAGCATGGCCTCGTACTTCCCGTCGCGGCTCGCGGACTGATATCTCCACTTAAAGGATTAGAAAAATAAAAAAAGGCCGGCTGGCGTCGATCGTTTTAGGAAGAAACCAGCGAGAGCCAGAAAAGGAAACCAACATGAAAAAGAAACAGATGGACTCGGTCATGTCCATGTCGACTCCGCCCTATGGCATTCTGGATGTTCCACTTCTTTTCCACTTTGACGCCCACTTGTTGCCCACCCTCTTGCTTCCGTTTATATTCAACACATGGCGCAAGTGTAAGATATCTTGGGGATACTCAAGGCCGTCCTTTTTTATCACCTGTGAATGTTCCGCATACCGTTCAAGATGGCAGCTGCCCGTGTATGGTTGTATCCAAGGATCAATATACACAAGAACGGCCAAGAGAGGAAAGAGAAGGGAAAATAGAAAAGGCGAAGAAGAAACCAGGTTAAGATCACGGACTCGTGCCTCGACTCTGGCTCATCATCTGTCTGCAGGATCCAAGACCCGGGTCCCTGGGATGAACACATGTCGACTCGAAAAGTCCAAGCCGGGCTCTTTTTCTTTTTTCCTTTTCCTTTTCTGGCGTGCCTCTGTCGTGATCATCCTGCCGCTACCCTGGTGTTCCATCTGCATTCTGCGTTCTGCGTGTCATTGCCATATTGCCTTCCACACTTTCTACATTTTATATTGCCTGCTACTTGCCGCCTCCTCTTCCCTGCTTGCGACGCCTCCCCCACTCTCTTGTCAGGGATCCTCTTTTTCTCTTCTTTCCTTCCTCCCATTCTGTCGTCTCCTTTCTCGGCCATTTGTATCCATTTGTGTCCATTTTCTAGCTCCCAGCCGTCACGTACTTTGGATGCTGCATGCTGTCATAGCTGAGACTAGACGATGATTGGTCCTCGATGAACTGTGGTGAGCATCACGTCTTTTGCCTGCGCTTGCGTGTGAGAAACAGTGTATGAGAGACTGAGAAAACGTGAGGAAAAGAGAGCCAGAAACACTGGAAAACAACGAGATACACGAGCAAACCAAGCAAAAAGAAGAGTACTCTCAAATACAAGAAGCCGCCACGTCCAAATCAGGAAACAAATACAAAGATGAAAACCACCTCATGAGGAAACATCGACCGAGAAAACTTTGCCTTTTATCATTTCGCCTCTCATCTTTTGGTCCACCATACCCATCTCGAGTTTGCCCGATCCACGTTGTATCCCAGTCGATAACAGCGTTCCATTTTTCTTTTTTCTTTTTTCGTCTTTTCCACCCATCCACTACAACGTATCGAGTATTTCGAATACACGCTTCGGGACTCCACCTCGGTCATGATATCGTGAAAGAGGATAGCGACCCAGAAAAGAAAGAACCGCGAGACGAGAACCATCCTTGTTATCCTGTAGATAAAAGAGCTTCCCCCTTTCTTTTTTTCTTTTTTCTTTTGTCTTTTTCCTTTCCTCTCGGTCTCATCCAGGGTTCATCCAGTCCCAAACGAGACGAGAGAAGAAAAGTTTTGAATGCTTTCTTCTTCTCCCCTGTTTTCTGTCAAAAAACTCGCCCACCATTCCTGCCTCAACTCGGCAACACTCGGACGAGTGTCAACCCCTTTTGGAGTCAAGAAGTTCCTCCAGTACTTCAACAAGAGCAACCTCCACCAACAACATGTCTCTCAACGTCGAGCCGCCCGAGGTCACAACGGCCGTCGATGTCAACAAGGAGACATCCATCCCGCCGTCGGCTGCCAAAGATGCCGCCACGTCCAACATTGCCGACGGCGCCGACTCGTCCGACGACGACGGCTCAGCCTATGAGCTGGAAAAGAATCCTTTTTTGGACCCCGACGTTGCCGCCTATTGGAAAGGCGTCTACGAGAACGCCAGCTACGAGTGCCGCCACGTGTTTGACCCGACGTTTACGTGGTCCGCAGAAGAAGAGCGCGCTCTGGTCAGAAAGCTCGACTGGCGCGTCTGTCTCTGGGCCTGCGTCATGTTTTTCGGGCTGCAGGTCGACCGCGGCAACCTCGTGCAGGCCGTTTCGGACAATCTCCTCCCGGAGTTGGGGTTGACATCCAACGGTACGATACTTTATGAGAAAATTTGATATGCACCTTTAGGACATCTACTAACGCGCGCAGATTACAACTACGGAAACACCATCTTCCTTATTAGCTTCCTCCTGGCTGAACTCCCGTCGCAGCTCGTCTCCAAAAAGATCGGCCCTGACCGGTGGATTCCCATCCAGATGGTACTGTGGTCGATTGTCGCCATCTCGCAGACGGCGCTGGCTGGCCGCACGTCGTTCCTGGTCACTCGCGCTCTTCTCGGTGTCTTGGAGGGTGGTTTCATCCCGGATATTGTCCTGTGGCTGTCGTACTTTTACACATCCCGCGAACTGCCCGTCCGTCTGAGCTACTTCTGGACGGCTCTTTCAGTCACGACAATCATTACGTCCCTCCTCGCTTTCGCCATCTTCCACTTGGACGGCGTCGGGGGCCGCAGCGGCTGGCGCTGGCTTTTCCTGATCGAGGGCTTAATTACCCTGGCCGTCGGCATTGCCTCCTTCTTCCTGATGCCCGCCTCGGCCGTCCAGACAAAGGCCTGGTATCGTCCCAACGGCTGGTTTACTGATAGGGAAGTCTCGATTGTCGTCAACCGCGTCCTGCGCGACGACCCCAGCAAGGGCGACATGCATAACCGCCAGGCCGTGACGCCGCGCCGGCTGTGGGAAGCATTCAAGGATTATGATTTGTGGCCGCTTTATATTATCGGCTTGCTGGCCTACATCCCGCAGTCGCCGCCGTCGACCTACATTACGCTCATCCTCAAGTCGGCCGGCTTCAGCACGTTCAACGTCAACCTGCTGACCATCCCTGCCAGCGTCATGCACATTTTCACGCTCATCCTCCTCACACGCCTCTCCGACTTTGTCAAGGAGCGCTCCTTTGTCGCCATGATCCAGAGCCTGTGGACGTTGCCGTGTGTCATTGCCTTGAGGTTTTGGCCCGGCCTGATTGTCAACCGCTGGGGCACCTACGCCCTCGTGACGACCCTGCTGTCCTACCCTTACTGCCACGCCATCCTCGTCGGCTGGACCTCCAAAAACTCCAACAACGTCGGCGCCCGTTCGGTGTCCGCCGCCCTCTACAACATCTCCGTCCAGCTCGGCGGCATCATCGCCGCCTACATCTACCGCGCCGACGACGCCCCCTACTACCACCGCGGCAACAAGTTTTTGATCGTCATCAACTTCTTGGCCATTGGCAGTTTTCTGTTTGCCAAGGCCTACTACATCTTCCGCAACAAGCAGCGCGAGCGCGTCTGGAACGCCCTGTCCCGCGAGGAGCAGATCAGGTACAAGCGCGAGACCCGTCTGCAGGGCAGCCGCCGCCTCGACTTCCGGTTTGCCCATTAGGGGAGACGAGGGGGAAACGTAGGAAGAAAACAGAACGTAATGTTGGTGGAGGGAGGAAGAAGAGAAATAAAATAAGGTGTCGATAGAAGTTTAATACCAGTTTGCGAGTCACTCTTTAGAGTCAATATACAATACCTTTGATTTACTACTGCGTCCACGAGATAATTGAGCATTTGTACAAGACACTATCTGCCGTCAGCATGTTGTGCATTGCCAAGAAAGGCACTGCAAATGAGATGCTCCAGATGTGATGTCATATTTGGGGTAGGCAATAATGAATGGTAAGCGTCTCGGCCTGCGTTCCCCCTTCTCTCTTTAAAGTTTTATCTTCCTCCTCTTTCTTATTATAATGTACTAACATTGTTCCACAGTCGTCGACGTTCGATTTAGACGTAATCTTGTTTGTGTCACTGCGGCCCGGCCCGTATGTGCATGGAAGTTCTTGCACCGGGGGAAGGTGCGGGTGCGGCCGGTTTTCATTGAAGGGGAAGGTGCATCCTTCCCACACCTTCCTTTACACCCACGCCCCGCACAAATTTACAGGCAACCGCGATTATGAGTCACTTAGGCAAGACTGGCCAAGAAAGCACGCCTCTATTCATACTTTTCTTTTTCTTTTCTTTTTGTTCCTGCACACCCCCAAGATTGACTTCTGACAGCTATGGTGAGCATCACTCTAGGCAGCCATTGTGACCCAGAGTCCGGGGTTGAGGCATCCATCAAAGATCACCACACACCCCAAGGCACCGGTATTTGGCACAATCAAGCCAATTAGCTGACGAAAGGCTTCCATTGCACTCCCTCTTCATCCAATCGACAGGCGCAAAGTCACAGCTAACCATGGTGCAGTGTCGCCGAGTCATGGTAGCAATTCGTGGAGAAGCTATGTCTACTCACGTTGTCTAACAATCGATCCCACTCAATGGCTTCAAGATGACGATGACAGGGGTGTAGATAATACGCCGGCGAGATGCCAGATACAGACTGACCCTGAACGGCTTCTCGGCCGATTGGAGGCTGACTGCCAGCCTGTGACCTGGAAGCACGCCGTCACAGATTCAGCCACTTGACATGTGGCGTTGTCGCCGGTGCATAGATACGCCGTATTACATGTGTCTTTGTTGTTCCAGTGTCCTGTATTTATTAAATAGAGTGCCTGTCTTGACTGTTAGTTAAAAGCAAGGCACAAGACAAAATGGTGATTAGAAGGGAAAGGCTAGCTGATGAAAAAAGACGATATTACATGAGAAAGAGATGGTCCCCACTAGATTGGAGATGCATTGACAAACACATTACGAACCGCATCATACATATTCTACACAGCAACGGCAGGACCGTCTCCGTTTGCTTCGGGTCCGGCCTCCTGTCTGCGACGCTTCCGGGAATTGCTGCCGCCCTCTCCCACTCCGCCAGACCCGCCCTTCATCACGGCCATAATTTCATGCGCAGACACTTGTCCGTCTCGTTTCACAGTAAGCCACCGGTCAATGTTGACAATGTTAACCTCGGACAGCTCTGGGCCGAGTTCCAACAGTTCTAACAGACACAAAGTTAGCTAAATTAATATAGATTAGCAGCTTGCACAATGGCACAAATTTAACTTACCAACGCGGGGCCGAGGCGGCGGTGACCTAGGTGGCAGTGATGACATATCGGAAGAATCGGGAAGATCCAGCCCATCTGGTCGAGGTTGTGCCGTGGCCGGTACGTCACCCGGTGAGTTATCCACCGTTTTCTTTGGTGCTTGATTCTGCACTTTGTCCTGTGCTTGTGCTGCCGGAGGTTTGGGTGCCGAAGGCAGGGCTGCCACCGGCACAACGGCAGGAGCTGACTCTTGTAGCTCGTCCTGGACTTGTGGTGCTGGGGATGGGGGCCGGGGAACGGCCGACGGACTGGTGTACTTGTCGGATACAAATACAAAGGCGCCCGGGTCCGAGGGCGCGATCACACACAGGAAAAAATAGTCTTGGTCTGCGATCAGATTGTGCTCCTCATGCTGGCCCGGCCAGACATCGTATTGCGTAACACTGCAAGTAGGAGCTATTCCGGCCTCAGCATCACCTGCAACGCACGGCATAAGATTAAAGTCGACTACAACGTACACGGTATGTTAGTATTCAATAAAACTTTATTGTATACGACGCATTTAGGGGGGGACCATGACATACCATCGCGGCAGAGGTGTTTTTCAACCAAGTGCGTACACGTCGACACCAGGTGGCGCTGGATTTCAATCTCGACGTTGCCTATGCCTGAATGGATGGCGGGAATCTGCAGACGGCATCCCAGGCTCTCGGTCACTGGCTTAATGGTCTCGACGGTGACCGTCTCGAGGCGCTGGACATTCAAGAGGCGCTGCTCGACGAGGCAGATCTGCTGCTTGCGGCGCTGCAGCTGCTCCTGCGAGCTGCTTGAGTTTGAGCTGCTGGCAAAGACGCCCAGCGGCAGCTCGTACAGCGCGTCAATAAACAGGCTTTTCAGGGCATGGAACAGCAGGTCGGTGCCCGAAAAGTAGTTGGCCGGCAGGCCAAAGTGTTCGAGGGCCATCTGCGAGGTGAGCCAGCGGTCGTTGATGCGGAACTGCAGGTCGTCCTCCGAGTACGACAGCCGCAGATCCAGCTCGCCCGTCTGCACAAACACAAACTCGAGGCCGTCCATTTCGGCGCACGACTCAAAGCAGGCGCCCAGCAGGCGGCACATCGACTTGGCGTAATTTGTGTCGGGGATATCGGCAACGGGTGCCGTCATAAACCGGCGGCGCTCTTCCTCGTCGGCCGTGCGGACGAGCCCGTGGGCCGCCAAGATGTTCCAGTGCTTCTTGCTGAGCACGGCGCCTTCGAGGCCGAAGCCGCGAATGATGTCGTCGAGCCGGGGGTTCTATGGATGACAGTTTGTTAGCAAACAAGATAATACCTTTATAATAATTTCCAGGTCAGCCAGACTTACCTCGGCCTTTTCGTTTTTGCAGTAGTACCACTTGCTGCTCAGCTCGCCTTCAAGAAGACTCTGCTTGAGGGATGCCGCCATGTCCTTGGAAAATCTACTGTTGTCCATGGCCACATCGGCATACTCTGGGAACTCGGAATTCAGCATCGCGCTGAGGCATGCCGCCACGGGCCCCCACTTATCGCCTTGCACTTTGCGGGTCGCCTCCCAGATGGCCAGAATCGATCGGCCCTCTTCTTGTGCACTGGAAACAAATGTCCGCTCGCGGTTCGTGTGCCCAGAGGCAAAGTTGTAGCCGTACTTGAGCGGTTTTCCCGTAATGCTGGCCGAACGGCCGACAACGGACTCCTTGAGTAGCAGCCCTTTGAGGTAGATCTTGCCCCTGAGCTCCGGCGCCAGCAAAATATCGCCAGCATCGGTCGCGAAGACCGCGGCCGGCCCGGACGTGTGCAAAAACAGCGCTGCACTTGTCCACGCTTCAAACGATTTCTGCTTGACCAGCGACCGCGTGATGGGCTGGCCCCACTCATTCCGGCCAGCACCGGCCTCGCCAATCACAAAGTGGACATCGTCCGTCGGCGAAACCACCAGCGGCAGCAGCGAGTCCGGCCGCTGCGTCTGCCGCCGCGTAATCTGCGTCTCCTTTGCAATTTTCGTGCTCGACATGCGCGTCAACCGCGCCACCAGCCGGCCCCGTGTCGTAAAGTTGAAGTACTAGTTGAACCCGCCCGACCGGCACCGCACTGCGTGGTTCTGGCTGCTGCGCATAAAGACAAGCAGGGCGATCTTGAGGCCCTCGCCGTGCGCTCCGGCCTGGGTCGTGTCTTTGTCCTTGCTGGTGTCGCCCATGTCTAAATTTTCTGGCTGCAGCGTGGCCGCACAGTTGACAATGTCAATGGTGCCCTCTCCGTCGCGGCCCTTGTAGTAGATGTAGCCGAGCCATTTTTTGTCGCCACCCTCGGCATTGCTGGGAGCCGGCACGCGGTAGATAATGTCGGTTGTCTTATCCGTGATCTTCTCGACGCGCTCTACACGAAAGTCACGTTCGGCGAGCTTGAAGGATCTGATGATACCATCACGCCTATACCCGGGGAACCCGTTAGACAAAATCAAACAAAACACAGAAGACTGAGACAGAAGACAGACACAGGAGGTGTAACGTACCAGTTCTGAATCAGCTCGCGGAACGCTTCACGGGGCTTCCACGACGACGTGTAGTTGGAACTAATGGAGAAGTTGATCGTCTTGCTCGTCTTGATCGAGTCGAGTGTCGTTTCAGGCTCACAGTCGTAGTCATCCTCGAGACTGTCCTCGCCATCACTATGGATCTGTATGACGGGTGGTCCGGACGCCATCATGTTTCGTTTAGGACTATCGTTCCTAGGTTGTCAGCATCGGTGGTGGACGAAAAAAAGGGGAGCATAAGAATACAAAAAGAGGGAAATAAATTGAAAGAAGACGACAAAAAAAAGGAGAGCAGGAATGAGATGGGGACACCGGTCTTCAATAGAGGTGTCTTGTTTGTTTTGATTTTAATCCTAGTGGTACCTCCTCCATCCAAGGAAAGTGCAACCGGTGCGCAGAGGAAACCGGGCAGGAACGACTCGATGCCACTCCAGAATGAGAGACAGCCTCCTTCCTCTTTCTTTTTCTTCTTTTTCTCCCATTTCTGGACACTTACTATCAAAAGCTAGAAATGTACATATGCCGTTGTTGAATGGACGCAGGAAAGCTCGATGTTCTCAGCCTCTCCGGGCACAACTGGAGACCACGATCCGATTAAATATCACAAGACATGCTCCACTTGAGCTTCTCATGGATTGATGTAAAGCAAGTGTAGAGCACCCGTCAAACACATTTTAGGCAAGTGGAGCAGGTCAAGTGCCCCACTTGACATTTGACTTTCAACACCCAAAACTCAAGTGGAGTCCTTCAATCGACAGATGTTTTTGGCCGTGTCGATTACTTCGTTCATTTTTCGAAGGCGTATTACATATGACATAAACGACAACGTTTTGTAACTGTCATTATTCCGACTTTTTTCACACAGTTTTCACACAGTACACACGTGGTTATCTCTATCGTACATATATCGTATCTATTACCTCAAGACTCAAGAGACAAGGCTCGCCATATCAAAAGCCCATGCCCTGTTGACATGTCTCCACGTAGATGATACTGGGCGCTCGAGACATGCCACGATGATATGTTTTGGCCGGGCCAAAGATGACGTACAAACATGTCGACGGCTGGTCCTGACAAATGTCCACGCCACAACCTACTCCATATCTCTGTGAGTGTGAGATGTAATAAGGCCTTTGCGGGGAAGCAAGCCGACGGCAAACGATAATAAACTGAAAGGTTGACCGACGACGAATCTAAACCCTCGAGCCTTTTCGTATGGAGTTTCCAATTGCTATCAATCGTCAGTGGCCCGTTTAATGAAAAGAAAAAGGAGGCGATGGTGTGCGTAGACTTTTGGGCTTCTTTTCAATTTAGTTTCACGCTGCATTTCTACCGTCATAGGAAGGTGCGAGCTGTCTAAGGAAGGCAGGAAAGCAGGTGCTTAGTCCCTTAGCCAGAGAGGAAAGTCCGATCATCTGTCAAAAGCTGTGTTAGATACATCATGACAGCTAGTAGTTTTCGCATGGAGATATCTTGTCAGTATTTTGAAAGCACATACTATCACAAACTGGCATTGTTCACCAAAAGGAAGATTAAAGGCGAGCTTGTTGGCAAATGTGGTATTGGTTCCCAAAGATGAGAGAAAAAAGTAGCAAATAGTAACAGTAGAGAAAATGGAAAGAGACAAAGCTGACACATTTCCATAATGGGTAGGAACATATTGAGGGAGCATCTCAATCAAATCATAAAACACAGGCCGTCGCTGGGTTGTCGAGAAAAAGCAGAAAACTAAAACAGGCCTTAACATGTCAGATGTGTTCTTCGAAAACGAGTAAAATAAAAATGGATGAAGAGTGAGAAGGAAGGACATGTGTGGCACAGAATCAGAGGAAATTGGTAGATATAAGTTATTCTCCTGCACGGCAGATTCACAAAAGACTTGTGGGCCATGATCAAGTACAATCTTAGCGAAGTAAAGCATCATGCTGTGCCACAGCATGTGGGGGGTGGGCGGGTTGTGATAATGAAAATGAAAAAAGAAGGGGAATTAGAACGTACCTTGGACCTGTCCTTTGACCAAAACACCGGCCTGTACTGGCCATATTACCGAGTCCATAAAACACCAATGAACAACGCCGACCCAAATAAATCACAAGGCTGAAAATCGAACAGAAAGAGAAAGAGAACGAAACCGACTACAGTCGATCATCTGACCGCTTGAGGCCGGTTGCCGACGTGACGCTCGTGACAATGGACAGTGCGCTGTCGACCAGCGCCTTGGCCATGCCCTGGCCACGCTTGGCTGTCGAGGAAGACGACACAGAGTCGATGCCGCCGGAACTGCCGCCGCCTCCCATAGCATCGCTGCCGCCCATGGTCGGCAGGACGTTGTCGCTCGCCGACAGGCTCACAAAGAGCGCAAACGGCACGAGCCACACGCAGATGCCAAAGTAGGACGCGATCTGCATAAACGTCGGCACGTTGGAGGGCGTGTCGTAGTAGGACGACATGTTTTGGTAGGCGCGTTGCTGGGTGTTGGAAAAGTACTTGAACCAGACGTAGTGGTTGAGGAGGACTAGGATGCACGAGAGTAAAAACAGCGGGTCGCTGAGCTGCACGTAGGGGAAGCGGCGCATGTTGCCAAAGTAGACGACGTGGGAAAAGATGCCGAGGACGGTCGGCCAAAAGGGAAACCGGTCGAAAACGAGAAGGAGAAGCTGAAGGACGACGATGCCCTGGACGAGTCGGCTGAGGAAGCGCTTGGCGAGCACGGTGTGCTCCTCGACGAGCTCGGAGAGGTAGTAGAGGCCGGAGGCTGTAACAGAGGTTAGCCGGGCGGATAAGACACGGGACGGAAGAGCGGGAGAAGTCAAAGGTGGTACGAACCGATTGCCAACGTCAGGAAGCCGAAGCCGATGACGGCTCCGGCGTAGCCAACAAGCGGGAGAATCCACATGATGGCGAGGAGAGGAAAAGAGAGGGGAGAAGGGGGAAAAAGAGGATCAATGTAGAGTCGACGGCCTCAACGAAGAGGACGAAAAGAAGACAGAAGAGAGATGAGGAAAACAGTTGAGCTGAGACTTTGCTCGGCCGCAAAGGTGTCGACCTATGATGGAGAGAAGAAAGACAGCATGAAGTGGGATGCGACGACAAAAAAGAGCCACGCAAAAAAGGACAGAATGAGTGGAAGAAGATGTGGAGGGAAAAGAAGAGAAATGAGCGTGGAAAGTGAAGAGACTGCTGGTGAGAGTGGATTGGCGATGGAGTTTGATTAGCCTCAACTGGCAAGCAGCTGCTTTTGCGTGTCGTGGCCTGAAGAGCTGCTTTTTAGCGTGTTCGGCTCCTGATGGGCAGCTGCCGGAACCAGACATAAACCAAAAATAGGGGAGTGCAGGAGCAGGCCAGGCGCGAACCAGGCACAGACACGAGCTTGTGATAAGCTGACTGAGCTGGCCTTACAGTGGTAAAACAGTGGGAGTTAATCCGGAAAATGGGAGGTTAGTCCGGAAATGGAGGGGCGTCGACGCCCGCCAAAAATAAACCCATTAAACTTTGGCTAAATTTAATTCAGAAATAAAAAGTCGCGATAAGATAAGGAAAGTGCAAGCCCCACCAAAAAGTTTGAACTTTCAACGTCAGTGACGAAAATGAGAGAACAATCGACGGCGGCGACGACAACAACATGCGGAGAACGAATTGAGCGACAAAAACTACCTGAAGGAAAATTTGAATAAATTGCCAGACGGAAACTCGAGAAAGATCACCCACTGGGCGACAACTACCACCCTTCACCATGTCGCGCCCCGAGGATACCCTGTAAGCTTTCTCTTCCAAAGCCAACAATTCTTCTAAATACCCTCTAACAACTTCCAGCGCCGCCGACATCCACTACAACGACACAGAAGCACGCAAGTACACGACCAGCTCGCGTATACAAAATGTCCAGGCGTCCATGACCCGGCGAGCCCTCGAGCTGCTCGACCTGCCAGGGCCGAGTTTTATTTTGGACGTGGGATGCGGCAGTGGATTGTCGGGCGAGATTCTGACACGGTCCGGCACCTCAATACGAAGGACGAAAAACGGCGACGCAGATAATGGGGGCGGCGAAGAAGAAGAAGGTGAAGGCGAGGAGGATGGTGAAGGCGACGGCTCCGACGACGAGAGCGAATATTCTGGCTTCAGCGACGACGCCGACAGCATCGAGGAGGAAATCGGCAACGGACCGCACGTCTGGGTCGGCATGGACGTCAGCCCATCGATGCTGGACGTTGCACTCCAAAGAGACGTCGAGGGCGACCTATTGCTTGCCGACATGGGCCAGGGCGTGCCATTCCGGGCCGGTTCGTTTGACGCGGCAATCAGCATCAGTGCTGTTCAGTGGCTGTGCAACGCCGAGAGCAGCGACACTTCCCCGCAGGGCCGCCTGTCCCGCTTCTTCAACGGCCTCTACGCCTCGCTGCGCCGCGGCGGCCGTGCTGTTTGCCAGTTCTACCCCAAAAACGACACCCAGCGTAACATGATTATCCAGGCAGCCATCCGTGCTGGATTTGGCGCCGGTATTCTGGAGGACGACCCGGGCACTAAGAACATGAAGGTGTATCTGGTGCTGACGGTCGGTAGCGGTGCGACAACTGGCGACATTACGGGCGTCGTGCAGAACATGGACGATGTCGACATTTTGGACGACCGCGGCGCCAAGTCGCAAAACGGCCGCATCAAGAACAAGAACATCAAAAAGGGCAGCAAGGCCTGGATTGCCAAGAAAAAGGAGCAGATGGAGCGCAAGGGCAAGATTGTCAAGGCCTCGTCCAAGTACACGGGCCGGAAACGTCGGATTGCTTTCTAGACTGGCCCAGGAAACAAAAAAAAGGGGTTTGGCTGGGTTGGTTTATTTTAATCTTGCTTATTACACGCATCATGCTCATAGCATATCACGGTTCTCTGATTTCTCAAATAACGATTAATGTCTTTTCATGTTCCAATTCTTCGTTCGTCCATCCTGATCATTATCCATAAGCCATCCCCTCATGCCTGCCAGTAGGTATATACTTTGGCTTCCCATGCGAACAAAGGCTCTCGGCCAATCCAGCCCTTGGGAACATCGCGGTTTTGTGTCACTTCTCGCCAGCCATCCACTTCTACATCCGGCCAGTTGGGTATGTTGTACTCTGATCCAGGCGTGGCATCATCCGAAAAGTTGGCCACAACAACAACAGGTGCCATCGCGTCTCCTCCACGTCGCCATGCCATGATCTTCCCGCCGCGGCTTTCGTCCACAAAGAACACGTCGGTGTCGTTAACACCGAGTGCTGGACAAGTCGTACGCAATTGCACAAGGTTTGCCACATAAGCAAACAAGGCCTGCCGCCAGCTACCATCGTCCTTGCGCTCGTAGTTGACCGGGTCTGTCTGCTTGTACGCCATATTGACACTCTGGTCTTCCTGGTCGGCAAACTCTTCGCCGGCGAAGATCATGGGAATTCCGACGGATGTCAGCAGCAGTGCGAAGGCGAGACGGGCACGCCGGGCTATGTCGTCAGTTTCAGTGATGTCATTGTCAAGACAGAAATTGTACAGTCGGTTCTTGCGGTAGCCTTCAATGTCGTGCGAGGTGATGTAGTTGATGGCCTGTGTGCCGTCCGCAAACGATCCGCCGTCCAGCGAGTCCTGTCGGCAGTCGACCAGCTTGCGGACTGTCCACTCGAAATTATCGTTGCCCCAGCTCTCGCCCAGCAGAACAGCTCGCACACGCTGTAGCCAGTTCTCGTTCCAGAGGGCATCGAGACAACCTTCCTTCAACATGGAGATGGGCAGACTAAGCTCTTCGCCGATGACAAGGAACTTGGACGCGTCGCCTTTTCCATCCGCCGAACGCGCATTGTAGAGCTCCCATGCCTTCTCCTTGTAGGCCTTGACAAAGTCCCAGTTGCCAATGTTGTTGATACTATCAAGCCGCAAACCGGAGACTCCAAAGTCGGCCATCCATCGCGTCAAGTGTGATTTGTGGAAGGACCAAGAGGGGTGCACCCCATCAACCACTGTCTGTCCACTCTCGGGCTCGTATGCATCGCCAGCCAATGTCTTGATATACCTCCAAGACTGTCCACCATAGCCATCTCGCAATTGGCCAACACCCATAGTGTGTGACTGGTAGCTGTCCGGATTGTCTGGCTCGTCGACAGGGTTTATGTGGAACACGGCGGCGCTTCCGCTGTCGGACAGGACGCCGTACGAATCGTGACCAAAGGCCATGACGACATCAGTAAAGAAGCGTATCCCTTGCCCTTGAATGGTGTTGACCAGGCCAACAAGCTCAGACTCAGTTCCCAAATCAAAATCTGGCGCAAAGTAGTGTGCCGTCGCATAACCCCATTCCCCTCGAGGCTTGGCGTCTGCTGCCGGCAAAAGCTCTAGTGCATTGATGCCGAGTTCCTGCAAGATGGCGCCCGTCTTCACGGTAGGGATCGACGCGAAATTGCGACCCGGCACACTGGTGTCAAAGAGTGCCTGTACATCCGCAAACGTGCCCACGTCAACGTCCATATTGCCGTCGGCACCAGTGCCGCCCTTGGCCCAGGAGGTGGGCAGTTCGTAGATGACCATGTGGTTGTTTGACGGGGGAGCCGTGGACACAGATTGTGGCCTCGCCGGTTCGTTTCCATCAACATCACAGGGCCACAGCTTGCCGTCCCTGAACTTGATCACGGCGGGTGGCTGCAGGGACTCGGGGCGCGCCTTGGGATCAGCCATGCCTCCGACGCGATAGTCCACAGTGAATGCGAACGGGTCTGTCACTTTAAAATAGCCAAGCTGGAACCAGTAATGGCAGACGGTGCCGTCATTGTCACCGTCGAGCACAGGCCCAAGGGTGGTTGGGTCAAGCAGCCATAGTCCCGGGCGATTGTTGTCGGCGGGCTCGAATGCTTGCAGGGCCAGTGGCTGAAAAGTGCCGTTGTCGCTCGGGTATGTACCGACAACCAGCCGTGGTGGGCTCGGAGGAGAAATTCCCGGCAGCCAAAAGACAAAGTACTGGCTCCGGAGATTGAGAATGTCGGCCGCGTATCTGCTGGTAGTCATGGTGGTCAAAACTGTAGATGCGGTGACTTGCTACAGATCTTTGTTGTCTTTGAGGAGAATTGTCTGGTCATTGGCCTTTTTATGACAGTTCGTGCAGCACCTTGCTTTTCAGCCGTCTCCCGTTTTTCTGGACGCTGTGTGTTGGGTGCGTAGGTGCGCCAAGTTTGCTTTGCCGCAATTCATATTTGCAGACAGCTGGCTTCGACCAGTCAGAGAGCTCCTGTGTCAACGATGATGATAATTTCTTGAAATTCAATTCCCAAAGAGGTCGCAATATTGACCGGTCGCTCGAGGCTGCTGTTTTCCATCGGCGTTGAACTCGTTTTCAATTGGATAATCCTGCAACGTCTTCAGCTCCTGCACCTTGCATTGGTGCGAGCAATAAAGTCAACAGAACAGGCTTGAGCGATAAGTGTCGTTGCACAACAATTGGCTGATGTCATTATTGCTGGCAAAGCTCGCCGTATTGGGTAAGGCGTAATGGGGGCAGCCACTGGGATGGGGAATGCGCAAGGCCAGGAGGGGTGGAGGGGCAGACAATGACGATGTGCGTCTTATGTGGTATCAATTGACGCTGTTGAGTGAAGTTGCGTGTGTTTGCAAGTCTACGACGTACAAAAGTGAAGCATCTACGGATGTCGCAAAATGCGGAAATACATTCAGGGGCAAGATCTGAGAAAAACAAAGCCAAAACAAGAACAAAAAGGAAGGAGCTTCGTCGCGGCTTCGCGGTTTCTGTTGGAGAAATGTTACCCCAATACGGAAGCTACGGCGAGCAGCTCTTTCCCACTGTAAAAAAAAAATTAGTCGCTCTTTCTCTTGCTTTTGTTACTTTTTTTCGCTCGTTCCTGCTTCGGCTTTGTTCGAGGGAGGACGGATTACGGCGGAGATTGGTCGGGGCAGTCATCAACGACCGACGCTAGACCTATTGTGGGCGATAAGGCCCACTTTGACGGCTGTCCGCCAGCTGCTGCCAGCTGCACGATCCTTATCGGCAGGCTTTACGCCGAAACGGGCCACCTTTTTGGGCAAAACTTCTCATAAACTCAAGCAGCAAGTGCGGCATTTCGCGGTCTCCCCGTCTCAGGCCGCCCCAGTAAATTCGAGGTTTTAGTGTTTTAGTTGACAGACAAGGCAGGAGCGACGTAACAATCAGCGCCATTCCCGCCTTCCTTGCAGACAAAGTTACAGCGTACTTTCCTCCCTTTGACCTTTTTTGCCTTTATTTCTCTTATTTTTTTTTCCCGCTCAGATTTTGCTCTTGCTTTTGCCACGAACACAACAAAAACATCACCACTTTGTGAATCCATCGACAAATTGAGCTGTGCTCTCTCCTCTGATCCTCTCCCCTCCCTCGATTGTTTTCCTGCGCCCGTTCTCGACCACAACCATGATGTCCCAGCGCTCCGCCCGCGCAGCCCAGGTAAGCTTATCTCTGGCTTTCACATGCTAAAGTTGGAATCTGGCTGGATTGAACTCGGCGATTTTCAACGATTCGATCGACACGATAACGACAACCACGATGTCCACCCCGATCCAGCTAGCATTTTCACTCTGCTTCTTCTCCAATACTAACACTCCCAGTCCCTCTTCCGGGCTGCTGCTACCCCCGCCCCCACGGCCACTCGCTCGTTCGCGACTGTCCAGTCGGACATCTTCAAGCCCACCAAGTATGGCGGCAAGTACACAGTGACGCTGATTCCCGGCGACGGTATCGGTGCAGAGGTTGCCGAGAGCGTCAAGACGATCTTCAAGGCCGACAACGTGCCGATTGAGTGGGAGCAGATCGAGGTGACGGGCGTGGACACGGCGACGCCGACGGGCCGCACGGAGGATCTGTTCAAGGAGTCGGTGGCGTCGCTGCGGCGCAACAAGCTGGGCCTCAAGGGCATCCTGCACACGCCCATCTCGCGGTCGGGCCACCAGAGCTTCAACGTGGCCATGCGCCAGGAGCTGGACATTTACGCGTCGATCTCGCTGATCAAGAACATCCCCGGCTACAAGACCCGCCACGAGAACGTCGACCTGTGCATCATCCGCGAGAACACCGAGGGCGAGTACTCTGGCCTCGAGCACCAGAGCGTGCCGGGCGTCGTCGAGTCGCTCAAGATCATCACGCGTGCCAAGTCGGAGCGCATTGCCAAGTTCGCCTTCAGCTTCGCGCTGGCCAACAACCGCAACAAGGTGACGTGCATCCACAAGGCCAACATCATGAAGCTGGCGGACGGCCTGTTCCGCAGCACGTTCCACGAGACGGCTAAGGAGTTCCCGACGCTCGAGGCCAACGACATGATTGTCGACAACGCCAGCATGCAGTGCGTCAGCCGCCCGCAGCAGTTTGACGTGCTGGTGATGCCCAACCTGTATGGCGGCATTCTGTCCAACATTGGCGCCGCGCTGGTCGGCGGCCCCGGCATTGTGCCCGGCTGCAACATGGGCCGCGACGTTGCTGTCTTTGAGCCCGGCTGCCGTCACGTCGGCCTGGACATCAAGGGCAAGGACCAGGCCAACCCGACGGCGCTGATCCTGTCGGGCTCGATGCTGCTGCGCCACCTGGGCCTCGACGAGCACGCCAACCGCATCTCCAAGAGTATCTACGCCGTGATTGCGGAGGGCAAGGTGCGCACGCGCGACATGGGCGGCGTTGCCACGACGCACGAGTTCACCAAGGCCATCCTGGACAATATGGAGACCCAGTAAGCGGGAAGCGCTAGTTTTCTGGTTCTGTCTTTTTGGTTCACTCGTCCTTTCCTACGTCTTTCTTTTCCTTTTTCGTGTCACCCAGCGTATATAGACAAACGAATTTAGTACTTTATGCATTATGCTTTGGATTGCATTCACGCCTTTTGGATTGTTTTATTTCTCCTAATCACATGGCTACGTTCGTTTTGATCTATTGAATTTCAATTTCAATTTCAATTGCTGGCTTTTAAACGATTGAACTAAACTTAAACACAGACAGAAACAGACAGCAGAAGCTACTTTAGCAGCAACGCCTTAACAAAACGCCGCCTAAGGCTCATGATTCACTTTCACTCTGATCGACGACTCTCCTCTCCCCATCTCGCCTCCCCACCTACCAGCCAAAGCTCTCTTCAAAGTACTCGATCGACTCGCGCGACGTCTCCATGTGCTCGGCGACGACGTGGCGCACATTGTCGGCCAGGTCGTTGGGGCCGCAGACCATGACGGCGAGGCGGGCGTCGGTGCCCTGGACGTTCTGGGCGAGCTTGCGGACGACGGACAGAACGTCGGGGCGGCCGACCTGGACGCGGAAACCGTTGCCGCCGGCGGACTTCTTGATGGCGGTCGTATCTTCCAGAACGCCGCCCTTTTCGCTATCGAGCTGGATGACGGTCTTCTCGCCGACCTCAGCAGCATCAGCATCCGAGGAGTGCTCGACGGGGGTGACGGGCGAGTCGACGGCGTCGGTCGACGAGGATGCGGTCGACGAGATGTTGGCCGGGCTGGCGGCAGCATCGGCGGACAGCTGCTGCGAGCCCGTCAGGTGGAAGGACACGTTAATGTCGGGA
Source organism: Sporothrix pallida (assembly GCA_021396235.1). NCBI lineage: Eukaryota > Fungi > Ascomycota > Sordariomycetes > Ophiostomatales > Ophiostomataceae > Sporothrix > Sporothrix pallida. Next base: position 176,801 of record WNYG01000048.1, on the reverse strand, counting down.
CGGTCCAGGAAGCCCTCCATGACAGTCTCAGCCATGAGGCGCATGTTCTCCTCGCGACGGTCGGCCCAGATGAGCGTGACATTGCGCGTGCGCGTCGGGATGCGGCCGTTGGCGCCCTCGGCAGCGCCGCGCTCGACACGGCGGACATAGTCGATCAGATACGGCAGGACACCGGCAATACCCGAGCCACCGGCGACCAACAGCAGCTGGTCAAAGGTGTGCATGGGCTCGGCCTTGCCGTAGGGGCCCTCGAGCAGCATGGTCGGGGCAATGGTCTGGGTGGCGCCGCCCTTGGCCTTGCACTCCTTGACGAGCTTCTTGGTCCAGCCGTCGTAGGGGCGGACCCAGAACTGGAGGTGCAGGTCGTCGGAGGGCGACTTGGGCTGGCTCCAGTGGGCGAGCGTGAAGGGGTGGTTCTCCCAGCCCAAAAAGCGCAGGGGCTGGTACAAGAAATAGTGCTGGCCGGGGCCGGGGAAGAGCTTGGCGTTGCCGGGCACGACGTCCACGCACAGCATGTTGGCGTCCTCGTGCCAGGTGGCGGTGGCCTTTGTGGTCTGCATGCGGCTGCCGGCGCTGCGACGGACGTGGATGTTGATGTAGGCCTGGCGGACAAGGCGCATGAGGCGGTCAAAGGCCCAGATGACGCAGGTGGTGACGATGAAGGGGTAGTTGTACTCGTCGAGGTCGAAGATGGCGGTGTGGTAGTACAAGAAGACCAACAACAAAACCGAGAGGACAATGTGGATGAGCAAAAAGTTCTCGTACAGCTTGTTGCGGAAGTAGCTGAACGAGAAGAGGACGGCACCGCTCATGATGACCGTGGCCACGACGCCGCCGGTCCACCACAGCTCCTCATAGTTCTCGTAGTAGTACTCGCCATAGCCGTCCAGGAAGTAGTAGGCGGTGTAGCCGATGGAGTGGAAGATGGCCTGCAGCGTGGCCAGACGGGCAATGTGGCGGTGGAAGATGTTGAAGGTGCCAAAGCTCCAGCCGGTCATCCACAAGAAGATGTTGTTGCGGCCGGAGAAGACCCAGAGCAACGGCAGGTTGCCGTACGACAGGATGCCGGTGCGGTCGGCGATGTACCGCCAGATCTCGGACGAGGGCTTTTCAAAGAAGATGTTGCCGTTGAAGCCGTGGATGTTGACGCCGCTCAGGATGATGCCGATAATCCAGTAGGCCAGCACGACGAACGACTCGGCGCGCGTGGGGATCGTGCAGCCCAGGAAGCGCTTCTGGTGATACGGCGGCATGGCGCTGGGCATGGTGAAGTACTTGCGGGTGATGGCGGCGGCACGGCCGAAGATGTTGGCCTTTTGCGGGCCGCCAACCGGACGGCCGGCGGCACCGGCGCCCTCAGAATCGGCATAGACATAGCCCTGGCGGCTCTCGATGATCTTGTAGATGATGTTCTGGGCGGTGCCGAAAGCGAGGACAATTGCCCAGAAGCCGAAACCAGCGAACCTGTGATGTTAGAGGTTGTTTTTTTGTTGTATTTAAAAGAAAAAGAAAAAAAAGAGAAAAAAAAATTATTTTCTTCTTTTTTTCTCCTTCCAAAAAAAAAGATCAAATAAATCAATATGGGAATGCTCACATGTAGGCGGCGTGCAGACGGTACTCGAGGTCCCAGGAGTGCTCAGACTTCATGGCAACCTCGAACCACGACTGCGAGAACAGGAACGGCGCCGTCACATTGGAGTCCTCCTCGAGATCGTCCTGGTTGTATACAGGCAGTGCAGCAATGGCCTCCTTGGTCAGGTTGGCCGCATACTCGGATGGGTCGGCCAGCTCGGTCTCGCCATAGTCTTTGCACCACTTGCGGATGATAAACAGGCCGGGCTCGATCTCGTCCTCCTTGCAGTAGGTGTACATGGCGGCGTAAATACTAATGACCGGGTTGGGGTTCTGGCAGAGAGCACCATAATAGTCGCCGAAGCCAACACCAGGCCACTCAAAGTCACCGTAGATATCAAACATGACCAGACCGCACTCCTCCTTGGGCGCGATGATGCCGAGCGGCGAGTCGGCACGGGCAGCGCCTGCCAAGAGCAGAGCCGCGCCGGCCGCAAGCCGTGTATATGACGGGAGCATTGTGTGTGTGTGATGTGAAGGGGATATAATAGAAATAAAAGGACAAAGGAAGAAAGAAAATCAAAAGGGAGGGGGATAAATGTAGGACAAGATGTCAACGTAGGTGACGACGATCAGGTATCACCAGATGCAACGTCAGTCTCTCGATGGCAGATCGTTTGATCTAGACCGTTGCGAGGACAGTGATAGAGATGTACGTTGTACCAAAAAAAAAAAAAAATGAGAAGGAAAGAAATGAAAGGGAAGAAGACAAAGTGATCGACCGTGTCATGGAGGATGTCCCAATATATACCCAGAAACACGGATGGATGGGGATGTGGAGGACCTGCAGAGATGGAAAAATCAGACAGACCCAGGGGATGGGTAGATGGGTGCAGACGATTAAGAGAAAATCAAACAAAATCAAAAGAAAAAAAGTACACCAAAAACAAGCCGGTGTGTTGATATCCTCGGCTGCCCGTTGGCTGGCAAGGCCAGACCGACACTGAAGACAGAAGACAAAAGACAGAAGAGACTGCCGTAAAACACCCGGATCGACACTCACATCCAGTCCAGAGGTCAGTCCAGAGGTGTAAGTGCGGGTTGGAGGCAAGTCGAGGCAGGTTGAGGCAAGCCGCCTCCACATGGCTTCCAATGATCGAGTCACCATTGGTAGTAGGACATAAAGAGACAATGTAGTGTGCTAGCCATGCAGTGGGCTCGTCTGGGTTGAGTCTATTGTGTTTCTTTTTTCTTTAAAAAATAGAAGAAGAAAAGACAAAAGATCAACATTTACACCCCCCTCTCCATCACTTACACCCCACTGCCCACTCTCTGCTTTAGCTTCCCAGCCCGACCCCCCATCACCCACCACACCCGTCTTTCTCTTCGTTCTCCATGTCCATCTTGCCATGGTCTTGTTTTCTGTCTACCTTATTTGCTCATGCATCCGTTGTGTCGTCTATTCTCGCCTCGCATCGACTCGCCTCGTCTCGGCATCCCGTCGTTTCTGCCCCTTCTTACGCAATAGCTTACTTCTCGTCACGTCCTTCCTCCTCCTTTCTTTCATCCACACCCATTTTCCTCGATTTTACTTTGGCTCCCGTGTAAATAGCCACAGAATCCTAAGACATTTGTCAACATTTTTTTTTTTAAAAAAAAGAAGAAAAAAAGAAAATAAATAACACAGGCACGCAAATTCAAAGGAATGAACCCCCCAAAAAGTCAATGCAAGCCACCCAATTGTGTCCCTTACACACGACTCTCTGGCCATCCATCACAACTAGAAGGATTTGATTTCTTTGGCATTCTGTAGGCCAGTCACACACCGCACGGACAAGCAGAGAAGCTCAGACATCCAGGCAGCTGGTTCACACCCGCAATATCCCCAGATATGATTTTGTGGGAGGCACATAATTTTGTGACGACAGGAAATGATGATTGTTTTGTGATACCCGCCATTGGCGATGTTATGTAATGATATGGCAATGGCTTCCCACAAAGCGGAGGTCCAGCCAGCCTGCAGTCCCGTTACCATGTTTACAAACTAAGTAGCTACCAGTCTATCCCACGAGGATGAAATAGACAAAGAGAGAGAAGAGGAAAACGCCTTGACCATCCCACTTGGGCATCCAACGTCTTGTCCTTTCCCTGCCCGTCTGCCGAAGCTATCCGAGATACAGTAAAGTTGGGGTCAAACAGTGCGAGAGAGGAAAGATGGGTGCTTGTCAGGGTCGAGAATGAGGTTTTAGGTGTTTGCTGCTGGAACCTGGGTAGACATGACAGGAGATATGGAGGAAAGACAGGGTGAAGACAGTGTGGATACAAGTCTAACTGACAAAAGAGGAGATCCATTACGAGATTGGCAGTGGTGGGAACAGACTCAGACTCAGCAAGTACACAGTATGACAGATGCTGTGGAACAGGCTTTGAGTTTTGGTGAACATGAGCAGCCAACATCCCGAACTCGGCGAGGTCCTGTCTTCCAGCCATGGATAAAACTCGGTGTATTTGTTTAGCTTCTGATTCCTGCTCAGTGTTTTTGTTTGGATTATTTTGTGCATTATTTTCTCGGTATTTAGCAGCCATTTAACAGCATCGGGATAACCCGAACAAAAATTATGTGCTTCCTTTTGGCACAAAATATGAAACGCCACACTTTTTACAGAGTGGACAGAAAAATATGAAAAGGAAAAAAAACAGTCTCCAGAATACGCGGTCAGGTAGAGAAACTAGAAGAGAAAAAAATATGGAACAAAATATGAGGGACAAAGAGGACCACAGAACAAAGTTGCTCAGGTCGATCCTTGATTTTGTTGAGCGAGCCGGAGCTTTTGTTTACGGGAATTGGGGGTAGTTTGAATAAAGGTAGCCTGTACAAAGTAGGCAAGATGTGTCGTGTGTAGTCGTAACCAGTCGTGGACAATAACGTATGTTGTGTACGTACCCAGTAGAAAGTATTGCCGCAAAATAGGGCAAAAGAGGGACGAGACGAGGCTAGAGGACTAGAGTGGGAAGTGGTGGGCGTGGCTGCCGGGCAGACCCTGGTCCAGGCCGTCATGTAATCTAATCAGATGGACATGGGAAAACGCCACAGAAAAATCTTCACCATGCTTGTCGAGAGTGGTTAGGCAGTGGAAAAGGAAAAACGAAAAAGACTGGGAATCAAATTGTAAGCAAGATGTACAAGTACAAACTTGAGCAAGATCAAACAAGTCCAGGTTAGAAACGACGATCGGTTGCTAGACAATCAGATAAAATTTAGTGACCCTGTAGATGGCAGAATCAGATAAAATCCAGGCTTGAGTTGAACAGGCCTGAGCACCAACGTTTCCCAAGTCAACCGGCTTTGCATCAGATAAAAATCTTGTTGTTGAGCTGGTTCTGGATCAGTTTTCGTTACGTTCTAGCTTTGTTCAATGGTGGCCTGTTTCATGGTGCCATTTTCCACGGCAATTGTATCTGTACATAATCCATCATTTCTTGGTCCAATCCAAGGTCCATCAGATAATTCTCTGTATTTTGTGGCTGTCTTCTTTTTTCACTTTGTGTCGTCTTCTCTTCTACTTTTTCCAGTTGCCTCGTTTATATTCGCCCCTCTTACCACAATCAGATTAGATTAGATGGATTCCCGCGGCTGGCGTGGTTTTGGTTTTTGGGGACCAAGCTTTTCCTGTGGTTCTGTATTCTTAGTGGCCCATTCAGAATACAGAATGCAACGCTGAATCCCCCCACTCTGACGACCCAGAACCGAGTCCCAGGCCAGATTTAGCTAGTTGAAGAAGAGGAAACGAGAAGCCAAAGAACTCGCAGAAAAAAAGCCACAGAAAATAGAGCCAGAAAAAAGAGCCAGAAAACTGTGAAAAAAATGCCGACGTCGGGGCCTCTTTTTTCGTTTTTGTGTCTCCATGTCTCCCCATCTCTCCCCAAAAGAGAAAAGACAGACGCCACAGTAGCAGTTCCACCACAGACCATTGACCACACACTGACCACAGACGCATCCAGACTCTTGTCAAGTCTCCAGTTAACTCTCTCAGTCAGCCGGCTGTTGCCATTCTCCATTCTCCAATGAATTGGCAGCCTAGAATTTGAAAGGAACGGGTTACATAAAAAGCCAAGACCATGAGCCGAGACGAGTGGATTTTCGTATTGGAGAATTTTGGGTCGAGCTTGGAGACAGCACCAAATGTGCAGAAATGTGCAGAATGCCTTGCATTTAAAAATGACTGCATCTGATACCATGTGAAGGCTGGGGAGTGACATTTATTCACTTTTTTTTTTTGACAGAACAAGACAATGGGAAACACCATTACAGCTTCAACCCACGTTTACCCATTTATCGGACTCGCTGCCTGTCTTTACGAGACAGGGAGCTTATTAGACTGCAGTGATCAGATACTACGAGCGCTGATCAAAGACGCTGATCTTTCGAACAAAAAAGATGGTTGCAGACAGAACCCCCGCGTCCGCGTGACCATATTTCAGCCGTCTCTTTTTTCTGATTTCCCCAAACTAAAAAGTTCACTGATTATCTCTCCTCCGCAAGGATCCACGGTAAATACGACATGCTCCGGGCGGGTACTCTGAGCTCGGAATCTGCCGGCGTTCGGTCTCTTGAATGTTTCCATCCGCACAACGTCCCTTTTATTGTCCCCTGGTCCCGGTAGCGTAGCTTTGTGCTTGGTTTTCTTGGGTTTGCTTGTTTTTTGCTTGTTTTTGATCCATTATGCGCGGACAGGTGCTGGTAATTCCGCTATGGAGTCACTGTATGCCGATCACTTGTAAGTGGAGAGTTCTCTCTCATAATTCTCTGCTTCAGTTCCTCCGAGGCCGTGTTTCACAGGATCCACGACAAGAGTGTTACCTTGTACCCCAGTTCACCTTGTCGGCGTTACAACGTTTCGTTCTTCGGCGAGGATATGAAAACCTTATTTTGATTGGCAATCCATTGCAAATCAAAAGAAAGAGAATAAACCAATATTATGTGAGCATCCAGACGACAAACGATTTGCAAGCATGCAGATGTGGAACAGAGCCACGCAAAAGCATGGCCTTGTCAAACACGTTCAACATGTCAGACACAGATCTGTTTTCATGGCTGCCAGATCGAAAAGGAAAAAGAAAGACCAGACACAACGCACAAATGCCTCATTTATCTAATATAATTTTGCCTTATTTTTGTGCTTTCTTTTTCTTCTAGCAGTATGTACACACAAAATCATTTAAGTCTCCTCACACCCACACCCCAGTTATCGTTCTGTGGGGGGTGAGAACACAATCTGGCGCCTTCTCCGGCAAATTTGCGCGAAGCCCTGCGCTAGATTCAAAACTGTTTAGCTGAATGGCTGGTCCCAAAGATGGTGCAGACTACCGAACAAAAGCCGCTGATTCTGTGTGCCTACTACAGGGAAGTCACGGACCTCAGCTTGATCAGATAAAAAAGTTGACATTTTAGTTTCCAGACAGGACCAGGACCGAAAAGATGGTGGGAAGCCGAGGGGCTGGGAGTTGATTTGATCCAAAAATCCCAGAAAATCCAGGTGATCCAAGCTCCGCTCTCGCAACGTTTTTAGTTTTTAGATACCTTTTGATTTTTTCTTCAGTAAAAGGCTGCTCGTAATTCGTATTGGTTCTCAAAAGAAAAATATGCAAGATCATCTGGGCGCTGTTCAGATTATGTCCCACTGTCTCTGATTGTTTTTTATGCGTCCGTTTCCTTCCTTCCCTTCCCTTTCTGCCTTTTCTGCCAAGATACCGGACAAAAAGCTAAGACTTGACTCGTGAGGAACCGGTAGAACAGGAAGAGGAGGAAAACAGGAACTGCCCGGAGAAGTGCCCATAGAATTATGGTGCAAGCATCTCTTGTACAAAGCTTGCCTTCGGGACAAGAAAAGGGAAGACCACAAAAGACCACAAAACAAGACCAAGGCCGAGACCGGTCCAAAAAGGGCCTAAAGAGTGGTCCAAATACCGGTCGGTCTAGCACAACAGCAAAACCTTATTCTCCCACAGAAAAGTACTCGAAAATAAAACAAAAAAGGAGGAAAGTTGGAGAGGGGCAGTGGGGGAGACTTGAGGTATATTTGTGGAATCTTTCGTTTTGGGGTCCAGTGTTTTGTGCTGTGCTTGTGTACTTCTGAAATTCTCAAGTCCACGATGGCTCCCCACTAGATCAGATTCTCACATGTTTTGTTTAATTTACATGTGGGAGGATACTGGCTTTTATATTTTCTTGCAGATGTTAATCCATATGTCAAAATATCTGCCGACTATCGAAGGATAATAAAGACCGAGGGACAGAAAATCAAAAACGTCACTGACAAAATAAAGGACGGCCCGTGAAGCTCTAGAAGGCAATATTCAACAGCCACGAAGCCGTGTGTGCACCTCTTCTCTCCCGTAGCGTCGAGACTACGGGATCCATAGGACACTAGACATGCAACAAGATGGTGAATGTCTGAGAAGGGAGTGATGATCGAGAGACAGAGAGAAAAGGCATGTGGCTTCAGAAGTGCGGACGTGCCACCAGTGCCTTTTAATCCTTGCATATTTTGCTTTCTGCCTTCTGCCCGAACTAACCAGATAGGTAAACGAGCAGAGAATGCCCATCACTACTGTACTTGTACTTGTGCCGACTTATGTAAAGTTCCTTCCACGGTGCGTTGATCCTCAGTCTCCATGTGTTTCTGTGTCTTCCGCTGATGGAACTCCTGGTCAACAAAAAGAAGCTTTTTTATCTGACCTAAATACCCACAAGGCCTGCAACTCTGCGGTCTTTCGGGCCCACAAGAGACTTGCGTCGTACCTTTTCTCCCTGTACAGAGTATTTTCTTCGAACTACGTACTCGTAACTGTAGGATTCAACAATACGACGATACGACGGTATTCGTACGAGTTCTTGAACAAAACATCCATACAACCGGAGTATCCAGAAAACGATCCCCACGCTACCATAAGTGCTAGAGTGTGACGGGTATTCCTATTTTTTAAAGAGGGAAAAGGGAGAGAGGGGGGTCATACACAGAGGAGATAGTTAAGAGAAAGTAGGAAGAAATTATGTAAGAATCAAGCCAAAAGGCAAGACGGTTAACATCATGCCAAGACAAAGAGAAAAAGAAACCAAAACAATACAATGGGTGATAGAAAGACGAGCATTTTCCTTGCTGGGCCCCTTGGCGATAAAACTGGCAATTGTCCAAGCACACCATTATCATTGTCTCCTGGTTTACTTTGCTTTTTGCTTGTTTTCTCTTGCCGGTTGTTGTGGCCGGCAAATAAGTGCAGGGCAAGTACGTCGTAGGCCACTCATATGTACCAGTACAAAGGCAAAAGAAATGCCAAAATAGACTAGTGATGGACCGCCCATGCAGATGTCAGACCCTTGTTTTTCACCCTTGTATTTTTATTATCTGATCTTATCAGTTGTGCCCGAGATCGACACTCAACGGCGGGTGCCCGGGAATCAAAAAAGCAAACCTGGAACTGGGTAGCGAGTCGTTTCTTGTCTTGTCCATCTATTTCGACGGAACATTCGGGCGATATTTTAAACGTTATGTTGATTTTTGTCCCGCAATATTGGCTGGGGAGTTACATCCACGGTGCAACCTTCTGTATTATTCTAGATGGTCGTGGAGTTTCTCGGATTATTTCCATGTCCTGTTTTTGCTTCTTTTTGAGAAAATAAAATAAAACAAAAAAAATATCAAGAACATGAATAGTTTCCTCTTTTTGTCATATTCAAAATTCTATCCAGCCATAAATCACGTCCTAATATTTCAGCCGTCTCTTGGGTCTCCTGGACCAGTCGTTCATGTACGACGGCTCGACTGTTGATCCTCAGTGTTTCTTGAAAAGGATGCATATAATTATGTCTGCCGACTTGCTGAATTTTGAATTGTTTTCTTTTTTCTTGACTTTGATTTTTTCAGTGGCTTGCATTTTTTGCCACCTTTTTATCGCCCTCCCTTCCTCCCTCACCTGTTTCTTTCCCCTCCATCATCCACACTTACCCTGCCATTTCTCGGCTGTTGAGACCAGACTAACGCAAAAGGTCCCCACGCACAACTTTAAGGTTTCCAGAAACCGGCTTGGCTCCTTGTTTTTTACTCATATTTATCAGATTTTATTTTCTGATTTTCTGGTGCCTTTCTTTTCCTCTGCTGGTCGTCGCAACTTGTTTCTTGTTTCGCTTGGCTTGCTTCTGTCCCCCACCACACCCACCCCAAAAACGCACCAAAGACGCACCTACCGCACGATGGATGCAAAGCTTTATTTTAGCACCGAAGCTTGTGCCTTGTCTTTCTTTCGAAGTCACTTTTTCTGTAGTATTTCTGCCATAGCCTTTCCACCACCTATTTCTCTACTTGTGCCCCCCTTCTCTGCCCACTGTCCAAAATACAGTGTTCTAGACCAGCCAATGGACCGTGTCCTTCCATCAAAGCCCGGCAAAGATGGAAAAAAGGAAAGCCAAGATTTATGGGCCAGCCATATATTGGTTGCTCCTTCATGTATTCGACAGCAAAAACGTAAGCATTCGTAGCACGCGACATCCAATCCCACAATGTAGAATCAGTCGGCAGAAGCTATTGCTGTGACTCTGAGAAGCCAATATTTGTGCTTAGATTATTAGAACTCGACGAACAAAATCACGATGAAATCAAAAGAGAAGCCCAAGAGGAAGGGACAGAAAAATTAAAACTGACTAACACACACTTGTGGCTGATATAGTCTGCAACTCGGGTCCGCAACATGATTCCATATGGAAAAGCCCGAGAGAGGCCGGTTGAGAATATGAGAACACATAGCAGAGTGGAATAAATGAAATTAACAAGAAATCACAATACCGAGCAGTAAAGGGAACATAAGAAAAGAAAAGATCAAAGAATCAGATGATCAGATAATCTGGTGGCACTGTATTCCCTCGCCATCAGATAGAAATCAGATAAAAATGTACAAGTACACAGAATGTACTTAGTACCCTGTATTCCGAAGAGGAGCGAGACCCCGGCAAGCGTTCAGCGGAACTCCCACCATCAGAGGGTACCATCGGGTCCGGGCCCTGCAGTTCTCGTCCAGGATTTTCCAGTTTCTTAACAAGGTTTCTAACCAGCTACTCCGTACATGTCGTTCGAGTTGTGCAAGGTTCTGAATTTACTTGCTGTGCATTATTTTCCTAGTTTATGTACTTCGTACTCCGTAAACAAAAGGCGACAGAACCAGAAAATCATAAAGACGGAATTCTCGCTTGTGAATGTCACCGTGACATCCATGCCTGGAACCGAGCATCCTTCAGCAGACAGCCACGCCTTGCCGTGGATTGCCATTTGAAAATGGTGCGTTTGATACGGGGAGGTTTTACAGCATCATAAGTTCTGGTTATGTAAAAGAAAAAATATTGTAAGATAAAAAATACGTTCACGAGAAGGATGTAGTACAAGTACCACCCCTGTAAACCCAACCTTCACAAACTCAGCTATCGCTACACCTAACCCCCACTGTTCCGACAACTCATCGACCATAAGTGCACTCCGATTTAGCAGCCGTAAAAAGAAAGAGGGAAAAGTATGCGCCCGGGACATCAACGGATCTATACTTGTTTGAGACAGAACTAGCCTCTTCAGTACAGCGACGGACTCAGGGCTCTGGCGGACACACTGGGTTGACGTACTAGCAGTCGTACACACCCCGTCATCCTGCACGGCATGGAATCATGACAGAATGTTGTTAGATAGTACTGGAGTGCCTGAGCTAGTTATTGAGCATGCGGAAGTCTCTGTCTTTTTTTTTTCTTCTTTTTTTTTTCTTCTCATCTTTATTTGATAAATATTATATGGTATCTCCCCATGAAATAATTCTCAAAGAACAGCCTGAAATGTCCAGGCAGAGCTAGACTGCTAGACATATTTACGTACTTAGGCCTGTCCTTGCACAAGGCTCCTACTACGGGGAACCATATTGGGCAAGAGAATACGATGTACATACTGGAAGCCGTCTCGCCACGACGTCTAGCCGACTCGCCGCCCACCATCAAGACATCACGCATACTGCCGATCGCATAGCTGCAGACTCTTTACGGTGTCCACAGGGATATCCTTGGGTAATCTTTAGTGATAGAGGACCTGTACCTGTTGCCTCGTGGTATGGCTGCCGATCGAGTGAAGTAGACTTTAGACATCTAAGCATGGTTGACAACGGTACAGCGGTCCACAACCTACCACAAATCACAGACGTTCTCGCGGATGCCGCATTTTATCTTGTTCTACTTCCAAGCACTCGATTCCGATGGCGGAACTCATAGTAAACAGGCGAGTGGGGGGCACTGGGGAAGATGCCAAACTCGTGTGATTTTCGGACTTGAAAATTATGTGCCCGCCGTCTAGGGCTCGTAACGACCATTGTCGTTGATAGTGTGCGGTTTCAAGGCGATTTGAACAATCCATCTCTGTGTCATGTCGATATTTTAAGCACATTATTTTTGTGTCGACTTATGCAATATAGACCTCGTATTCGCGGCTTACGTACTCATCTTCAGCTGCACTTATTCCCTTTTCTGACATGTTTTTTTTACTCCGTTTCCGCTGTCAAACTCAGCCCTATGCCCCAATATCCGATCAATCTCACTCGATCATAGAGCGTATAAATTATATAAACTGCGAAAACAAGACCAACCTCACGATAAACACGACTTTCACAACACAACAACAAACCGCACAAAATGCGGGGAGCTCGGCAACCACGCATAGATCTTTCAGTAAAAGCTTGATTTATCATTGATTTAACTGGCTGAAATATATCCCTCAAAGTCCAGTCGGAGGCAGCCTTTGCTTTGTTGAATTTATCTATATACTTCCTTCTCTAGTTACTGTATTACCTTGACCACATTTCATATCCCGTGTTACGTCCGTGGATTTAAGACGGAGCACGGTGTATGTTTTCGGGATGCCTCTTCTGTTGACCGCCACTCGCCAGTGACTATACTCACACCCGGTCGACGATATGAAAACAGCGTGGGGTGGCCAACGACAGTAGCGGGTGGCAGCAGAACCATGGATGACCATGGATGGTTGAGCACATATTTCTTTCCTTTTTTCTGCCCTGCTTCTTATCACCAACGCAGCTGACATGCAAGCCATCCTGACGCCTAACCCAGCGCCAGCGAGCCCGGGTACTTGGTCCTGGACAGAGTTCCCCCCTCAAAATTCAAAATTTGCTAATCGCAGTGTCTCTATTCATCACATCCGACGACGGACATCCTCGTCACACTGTTGACTCCATTCAGATGCAGAACGCCGTCGTTGAAGGATGGGACAGAGTTTTCATCGCGGCAAGCTCGCGGAACCAAATATTATACAAATGAAAAGAAGAGAGAAAAAAACTCTGACCGGCCTCCACGCCGATACAGCCCGGCCTTGAAAGCCGAATGAAGGGTGTGCACGGTAACTGGTCTGATACTATGCCGCCTTTCGTGATACTTGCTTATGGAACGTGAGTCCGTCTAAATCAGCAGTTGTTTTAATTCGTTGTAGTCGTTTTAATCGCTGCGGTCGCTGTAGTCGAACTGTATTACTTATTAAAATATATTACAGCGGTGTTACATAACCTTGTAAGTGCCTTGTAAGTGCCCTGTAAGTGCCTTGTAAGTGCCTTGTAAGTGCCTTGTAAGTGCCTTGTAAGTGCCTTGTAAGTGCCCTGTAAGTGCTTGTAAGGGCAGGGGCGTTAGTCCGTCCTAATTAGGCAATCGACTCTGTGCACCGAGCAATTCTCTGTGGATTTAGACGGACTCGTGGAACATGGGTCACGTACGTCTTGTGTCTTGGAAATCAAAATACAGCATTAAAGAAGCTATAACAACAGCAGAAAATCTATGTGCAGGAGGTTACCATCTAATTTGTTAATAAGTAGGTTCAGGCGCGAGTTCTTAGAACGAGTCTTGTCTGTCCGTCATCTACCTTTTTTTCTCTCATTTTGTATAAGCTCCTGAGCCAAAGCATAGCACGATGATTACATAATCCAATTGGAAATAAGCATGTCTGTAGTGAGCCTGCTGTATTCTGTATTCTGTACTCCATATGTCATACTCTACAATGTATTCTGCGTCCTTCTCGCGCCCCCCGACACCACCGCGGCGTCATCCAGCCCGGGGCGAGGAACGCTTCAAAAGACTGACGACAGCGTGCGAATGGGCGGAAAGCTACTATCCTGGCAACTACCACCCCGTGGATATCGGCGACGTGCTCCGGGACGGGCAGTACAAGATCGTCCGCAAGCTGGGCTACGGCTCGTTCTCGACGGTCTGGCTGGCCCACGACTTACGGTAAGTTGGAAGTTGGCTTGATCGTTACGGCACAAACAGGCGAAGAAGCAAACGGGACAAAAAAATATATATACCCCCCCCCCCCCCCCCCAACAAAAAGCAGTTTCTAACGGGACGCGTCTAGAAACAACACGCATGTCGCACTGAAAATTGTCGTGGCCAGCGTGTCTGAGACGCACGCGACGCTGCCGGAGGTGGCTCTCTACGAACATCTTGCTGCCCAGGTGGCGCACGATGCCCAGCAAACAGCAATGCTCAACCAGTCCCTGACCAAGATGCTCGGGACATTTGATCTCCAGGGGCCCAACGGCAAACACACTTGCATCCTGTTTGAGCCGATGGGGCCGACGGTGAACAGCATGGTGGAGGCGCTGCCGCAGTTCAAGCCGCGCAAGATGCCCCGGGCGGTCCGTCTGCGCATGGTCGTCCGCTATCCGCCGTGGATGGCGAAGCAGATTCTGCGCGGCTTGCTGGAGGCGCTGCAGTTTCTGCACGCGCACGGCATCGCGCACGGCGACGTGCAACCCGGCAACATGCTCTTTTCGCTGCGCGCGGGGGGACTGGATGGATCCGGTGTGGGTGAAAAGGACCTGGACCTCGTGCAGCCTGCCGACACGAGCCTGGGGCCGGGGTCGAGCCACGTCTCGCCCCCCCTGGAGCGCCTTGACGGCAAAATCGACCGCTGGGCACCAAAGCACCTGTATGTCCCGCAGCCGCTGGCCGAATTTGCCGATTGCGAGCCGGGCTTCCGCATCAAGCTGGCAGACCTCGGCGGTTCGTACTTGCTGGCGCATCCGCCGGCCAAGATCGTCACACCGACCGGCCTCAGCGCGCCCGAACTAATGTTCACGACGTCCCAGGATGGGTCCCGGGATACTTCCCAGGATACGTCCCAGGATACGTCCCAGGATGGGCCGTTCCCCGACGGCAGGGCACTCGACATCTGGAGCGTGGGCTGCCTCATCTTTGAGCTCGTCACGGGCCAGCCGCTCTTTTGTGCACCGTGGGCGGGGGACCAGGCCGATGTCGACGACGACCTGCTGCTGCAGTGGGCGGCCATCCTGGGCCCGCTCCCGGACAAGCTGTTTGCGCGCTGGCCACGGGCATCGCGGTACTTCCGTGTGGACGAAACAACCGGCTGCCGCACACTGTACAACTCCATCATCAGCGGCGCACCAACGACGGACGACGCGCCGCAGGGCCAGCCGCAGGACCAGCCGCCACCCCACCCCAGCATGGAGGACATGTTTGACCAGGCGGCGCCCGAACTGCCGTCGGCGGCCGAGGCGCGGCAGATAAAACAGCTCGTTCGTCGCATTCTGCACTACGACCCGGCGCAGTGCCCAACGGTGGCCGACATTCTGCAGGATGCGTGGTTTGCGCAAGACGTGTGGGAAGAAGGGGATAACGGAGGACCAAGCACCTAGGGGACGCATGATTGGAGGTCTGCGGTTTGCCATGCCTTTTGACGTCCATCGGTCAATGCACAGTCGGTAAAAGTAGAAAAAGGGGAAAAGGGAGAGAAGAAAGGACAGAGCAATCTGCAGATTTCTGCAAGAGGATCTCTGGCCAGTCTCCGTTCTGTGATTCCAAAGTCGTATTGTCCTTTATGGTTTTCGTCTTGTCGTCAACAGCTTCCGTCAACCGCCGGCCAGTTACGGCTCATTAGTGTGTGTGATATATAGCGTCTTTTTTATGTGCATCTATGTGCTCAAAGTCTTTTTACACTGGCCGTGCATATGCAGTTTTGTATTAGTTGCATGGAAGACACCCACGGCCGTGTTTTGTCTGTGGTTGCTTGACAATCCTCGTCTCTACGTCTGTCAAAGTATATTTCTGCGAACAGGTCCTTGCCTCTGCAGAACATCAAGAAGGATGTGCCAGGATAAGGTGGATGGTCGACTTGCATACTGCCATCCCACGCTGTATCTTGGTTGTCTTGTCATGTTTTTGTCCATCACTGCCTTTTTGTTGTCTAGTTTCGTCTTCCTGTCCCTCTCGTATGGTTTACCCTTGTTCGGGAAAGGCCGATCACGGCCAAGGGTAGAGGGGGCGTGAATTAAGTGATTCTTGTCTTGTCTTTGCAAGAAGAAACGACAGAAAACATACCGGAGAAACAAAACTCTGGACAGAGAACGCCACATGCCGCTAGACCCAGGCCCGACAGGGCTCTCGAATGCATGGCGAGGCAGGCCAGCAGGCGAGGCCGGTTCAACTCAATACCCAGGTCCCAAGTCCCAAGTTCCAGCCATCTGCCCATCTGTTTTCCGTTTTGCCTCCCGAGAAATCCTCAAAAACCCAAGCTGCGATGCAGAGATTTTTAATCCATGTCGCCAAAGAGGGAAACGAGCTCGGGCCTCCCCGGGGCGTGGTGGTTGAACGGTGGCGTTTTGGTGGTGGGGGATATGGGGGTAGATTTCGGTTTCTTCGTTCGAGAAGGATTGTGTTTAGGTAATTGGTAGCCGTCTGCCCCCTCCAGAGTCTCTGGGCAGTGGACATACTCCGTAGTCAGGTCGTAGGGCGAGGTCAAGATCGTGGTCGACAAGACATGAACAGGCCATCCAGCCCGTCCAGCCATTCACAGCGGGTGGGTTAGGTCATCTGGCCAACCATTGTCCGAACGTGGCTTGCTCCGGTGTTTGTTTACCATTGTGGGCTCTTGGAAAGGAAAAAAGGAAAGTCGATATTCAACGAGAGGATTCGTAGCGTGTCAATGTGTAAAATGTGAGAAGCAAGTCAAGAAGCAAGGCAAGGTAATCAAAAAGAGAGGAAAAAATAAAGAACGCTGAGAAAATCGCTTCTGGTTTTGTAGACTCTAGTCGTATACCATCAATGCTGTACAACAAAGTCAAAAAATGTATGGAAAAAGTAAAAGAAGACAAAGGAAAGAATGGGAAACAACACTCCCAATGAGCTCCCAGGTGACCAAGAACACCAATGTAGGAAACAAAAAGTAGAGACAGGTAGAGACAGAAGAAAAGAGAACAGCCAACTCCGTTTTTGATACAACAATCACTAGCCAACAGCTTCCATCTTACACTGCTTCTTCATCGAGAGGCTCCACGCGGACAAGAATCTCCTCCAGCAGACCCTCCAGGAATGTGCCGACGTCTTTGCCCATACCAACAGGCTCGGCCTTGTCAAAGTGGTCAATCTCTTTGCACACATAGGCAAGCTTGTAGACCAGTCCGCGAATCTTCTCATGCGCTGCTTCGGCCTGCGCCACCTGGGCACGCTGCTGCTGCTGTAGCTCCACATTCGCTGGTGTAGTTGTCGTCGCCGCATTTGCTGTCGCCGCCACCGACCGGGCCAGCTTCTGCACACGGACATGCCTCCGCTTGAGGGCTTCCTCGAGTGCCGGGAAGATGACGTCGTTAAGCGCATCGAGTTCGCCATTGGGGTTGGCCGGGGCTGGCGACGGGAACGAAACAGGAGTGCCAGTCGGCTCCGGGGCGGCATTGGCTCGGATCTGCTGCTGTTGTTGAGCTTGAAGCGGTTGCTGCGGCGGCTGCTGCGGCCACCCTTGCTGGTACATGGGCACTCCTGCTTGAGGAACAGGCAATCCTGGAGGAGGCTGGAGGGCACTCTTCTGCTGAAGAGGCTGCTGTGTTTGTTGTGTTTGCTGTGACTGCTGTTGAGATGCTGCGCCGCCGCGGAATGGAGGAATTTCAGGCAATTGCATGGGACCAACGCGGGACTGAGGACGTGACGAAGACGATCCAGCTAGTGGCAATGGTTGCCCTAAAGGTCTCTGGTCTAGGTTTTGCTGTGAGCTCTTGGAAATGAGACCATGCTGTTCGTTCTGCCTTAAGGCTGGCTGAGGGAAGGCGTGTGATGATGTCGACGACTGTCTCGAGGGTGAGTTGATAGCCGATGCCAGGTTCATTCCACCCATGTCACGCTGCAGCTGCTCCGAGAGGACACGGTCGTAGTCGGGCGACGGTTGCACAGGCGAGACATTCTCGTTCATGGGCCGTAAACCGCCGTTGGTGTTAGGTGCAGCTCGTGGAGTCTCGGGAAGACGGGGCTGTTGATGTTGAGCATACTGTTGCTGTTGCTGCTGCTGCTGCTGTTGGTATTGCTGGTACTGTAACTGTTGCTGGGCTAGTTGCTGCTGTTGTAATTGCTGCTGTTGCTGTTGCATTTGGAGTTGGTGCTGTTGCTGTGCCTGGAGTTGCATGGACTGCAGGGATGGCTGTGACAGAGGGCCGCTGCCGTTGCTTGGTGGCGGAATGTTGACCATGCTGGTGACGGGCTTCCGCTGTGGGCTGACTTGGCGTGCTGTTCCTGACGAGTTTGAAGACGAGGCTGCTGCAGCCTTTAGTGTATCCCGCTCTCGATCAAATGTGGCCTTGGTCGGGCTGCGGCTCGTCTCCCGCCGTGTCTCGCCATAGTCGTCGGAGCTTTCACTGGACCGTGACGAGCGTGCGTTGGTTGCTGCCTCGTCCATCGCATTGAGGCCGGGGCGGTACCCGGGCTGCGGCTGCGCAAAGGCACCCGGCCCGCCACCACCGACAAGACGTACGGTGCCAAAGTCCCACATGTCCTCGTTGACGGGCTCACGGTCGGCAGCCACGCCGCCGTGCCCTTGCTGTGTGTGCGTGTGTCCACCGTCATCATAATCGTCCTCGTCCTCGTCGCCGCTGCCCTTATGCGTGGCACTCCACCGACTGTGGCGTTCAATGAGCTCTGTGAGATAACTCGTCTTCTTGGCGCGGCGGATAAAGGGATGCCGGAGCAGGTCGCGAGCGGTCGGCCGTTCCTTGGGGTCGCGGCGCAGGCAGACCTCAATAAAGTCCTTGAACGCTTTGGTGAAGTTGCCCTCGAGCCGTGGCGGCGGGTTCTTAGGGATGAGGAAGAGGACCTTCATGGGGTGGATGTCGGCATAGGGCGGCTCGCCGTTGGCCAGCTCGAGAGCGGTGATGCCAAGAGACCAGATGTCGGCCTTGTGGTCGTAGCCGGACTGCTTAATGACTTCGGGTGCCATCCAAAAGGGAGTGCCGACAAAAGTGTTCTTCTTGGTCATGGTGGCGGACAGCTGGCCGGAGACACCGAAATCGGCGAGCTTGACCTGGCCATTGGCGCTGAGCAGGACGTTGGCGGCCTTGATATCGCGGTGGAGCTTCTTGTCAGCGTGGAGGTAGTCGAGGCCGAGCAGCAGCTCGCGCACAATGATGGCAATGTAGTCTTCCCCAATGAGACCAGGCTTCATGAGGTCGGCACAGCTGCCGCCGGAGCAGAACTCCATGACGATCCAGAGCTCGGCGCCCTTGGCATAGGAGCCGTAGTATTTGGTGACGTAGGGCGACTGCAGCTCGGAGAGGATGGCGATTTCCTGGATGATGTCTTCGACCTCGTCCTCGGCGCTCTCAATATCGATAATCTTGATAGCAACCGCCTGACCGGTGCGTTTATCGACACTGAGAGGTTAGCCCCGCGCTCTGAATATGGTTGACAAAGTGCCCATGAACGAAAACTCACCCTTTGTAGACTTTGCCAAAACTGCCACCGCCGATGCAGTACTCTTTCGTGTACAGCTGCTCTGGGTCGGCCGAGCCGGTTCCCCGGTCGTATTCGTCGTCTCTGGTCGCCATTGTGAAGAAAGAGAGGCTGCGATGTTCCGCACGGTGCGTGACTGGTGTATTCTACCCGTCTACCGACAGCAGAGCATGGATGTGTGTATGGACGGGAGGAGGTGGTCGGTCAAGGTCGATTCGTCTGATTCACGGTCGATGTTTCGTCGATCCGTTTCGTCGCGTAAAATGGGCACTCGTGAGATCGCCACGAGGGGTCTGAAGCACCAATGGATATCACTGAAGAATGCTGCCGTCAAATTCGTCGTGGCTCGTCTCGAATCGTTCGTCGTCAACTCTTGTCGTCCTGTTGTCGTAGTGTTTATGTTCGTCGTGAAGGAAAAGAAAGGGAGGAGTGTCGCATAACGAATGTGGCGCCAGAGAAAAGGGCGACCACCAGGGCCAGCCGTGCCGTTGCCGTGTCGCTGGGTCTTTTGGGGAGTTGGTCGTGCCGTCTCGCGGGAAAAGGTGCGAGTGACTTTGTCGTCAAAAGTCGTGGTCATAGAATGTGAATTGACGCCTCGTTGTTGGATGGTTGTCCGTCGTGTTGGCGCGTTGGTCGTCAAAGGGCAATCGAGGAAAACGTCGTGCAAGAGTCTGAAAGTCGTCACGGCGTGGGAAGAGAAGAAAACGAGGGAGAAAACAATGCAAAAGAAAGGAGGGAAAAAAGAAGAAACGAAAGAAAAAAAGAATGCAGTGAAAAACCGCCAATCCTGCCGTCTTGTTGACAGCCAAGCAAAGGAACGGGTTTGGACTCGACTGCACGCGAGAACTGGGTCGGTCAATCAATATCTCGTGGGCGGCGTGCCAGTGCCAGTTGATCTGAGAGACTGGAAGAGAGGGAGTGGACTCGGAGGGAAGACGAGAAAAGCGAGTCTGAGAGTGCGTGAGAAGAGGGCTGAGATGCAGCCGAGCGGGTCCCCAGTAAAAAGCGAGAAGCTAGAGGGAAACAACAGAGTGAGCACTGGTAACAGTGGGGAAAGAAAGGAAACGGCGGGGTAACGGCGGTGACGGTCGCGACTGCCACAATCCACAAATCCACGAAAGGAAACGGAAACGACAACACAAACGCAGGTGCGAGTGATCAACGTTGACGTGCAGAGAAGGAGGCAAAACGGGGAGATGGACAGGAGAGGAAAGCGGCTGATTGGAAGGCACCGACAAGGAAAGCACACCGATTGGCAGTTTCCTGTCGAGATGTATTTTGCGTACTCCGTACTTGCGCTTTTTGTGAGTTGTGACCGTTCGAGAGGAAGGCACGTTTGTTTACATTTCGTGAAGGGCACTCGGCGGACCGTTCCTGCCGCCTTTTGTTTTATTTTCCTCTGCTCCAACCAGCTCTTTCCTTGATTTCGCTTTTCTTTTCAGTTGTTTCCTCCGTTCTTGCTCGGTCAGCACTAAAGATGCTCTCAGTTGCTGCAATGGCCCTTGAAACGCTGGCTGCAATTTGGCCAAACCAGCTTCAACCAGCGAGTTAGCCAATACCGAGGAAAACACCAAACGACACCAAATCAACCATTCGAGAAGCACTAAAATGTTTCCCAAACACGCCAGAACGCGCCAAAGGGCAATAGGGCAACGGCCCAAAGCAACGGCTCGTAGCGCTCCAGGCTCAGGTACCGAATGCGCCAGAGCCCACTAAAATAATGACCCAAAACGGCATAAAGGGGAAACGCCAAGGCACAAGATGTTGCAAAGCAGAGCCATTACTCGCTGTGATTGGCTGGCAAGCTCTCAGCTGTCACTGAAACTCACAAAAACAAACAAAAATATCAATGCAGCAATGCTGATGATTCACGATAAACGGCATCGCGACGAATGCTTTCTACAAAACGGAGTCATTTTAGGAACGACGATATGACGACCATGCACTCTTGGTGCTTTCTTACGAGCCTATGAAAATGAAAATACAAACGCAATAACACGACAGGATATACTGAGACCACTTCCGAAGACAAATGCAAAACGACGAACCCAATCCAAATCAACATTCACCTCCCTTTGACATTATGTATCCAACTGACCTCCTCTTTGGACACGCAATGTGCCTCGTGGCGGACTCCGAGGGCTGCGCTGCCCTCTTGGCGAACTCGCTTCGAGGTCCATGCTGGCGGCCGGCCTTAGTCTCCGGTTGCCGGCTCTAAGGCCAGGGCTGTTGCTGCCGACGGTGGAGTGCTCGTTGAAGCCATCGAGACCGTCGAGGCCGTCAAGACCATCGCTCTCTGTGTCGTTGTCATAACACCCATGGATGTTGTGAACAGACGAGTTTATGCCCCCAAGTCCGCCCTGGGCCGACTCGGACATGTTTCTCGACGACGAGGCCGGATGGATTTGGCT
The DNA here is from genome assembly GCA_021396235.1 of Sporothrix pallida. Lineage (NCBI taxonomy): Eukaryota > Fungi > Ascomycota > Sordariomycetes > Ophiostomatales > Ophiostomataceae > Sporothrix > Sporothrix pallida. The sequence goes on along the minus strand of WNYG01000048.1, from coordinate 155,009 downwards.
GTGGCTGTGGCTGCGACTCCGGACGGCCGACAGGACGGTGCCCATTTGTGTATTGCTGCCACGGCGGCCGTCCATCTCGCCCGCACCGGCCACCACAATGCCGGGGATGCGGCCGTTGCTGCCTGCGCCACCAGCCAATTCTTTGTCACCGCCAGCCTGTCCCCGCAGCCGGGCCATCCCGCCGCTCAGCCGCCCGCCGACACGCCGCATCCAGCGTGAGCGTGCATAGTGGCGGGCAACTTCGTCTCTCAACAAATTCCAGCTGGTGGAAAAGTAGATGACAGCGTTCCAGACGCCCTGGAGCGGGAGGACGGCGGCGCTGGCAATGTTGAGGCCGTAGCTGATGCGGCTCGGGTACACGAGCGTATAGACGCGGTTGATGGAGCTGGGCGTCCAGGTGACAAGCACGGAAATGGCAAAGACAAACGAGGTGCGCAGGTATGCGAGCTTGACGGGGTCCATGTGCCTGAGCTTTCCAGTGAAGCGGTGCCAGGCGCGGCGGCAGCGTTCTGCTAGAGAAATATGCTGCTTAGACGACTTGCGGTCGGATCGGCTGCTTCTTCCCCCCAAGTGAATGGGCGTAGTGCCGCGGTGGAGGTGCAGGTGGTGGGAGTGGGCGAGGTGGCCGTGGGACCTGTGGCCGTTGCCACTGGACGAAACCTGTGGTTGCAGACGGTACGCGGATGCCAAGTGGTCATTGTTGCGCGACGAGGGGCCGCTGATATGGGCGAATCCGTGAGGTGGAGAGGGCGAGGTGATAACGGTTGTCGAGGTTGCTTGATACACAGTACTGGGTCCGCTGTGAATGCCGTGCGAAGAGCTGCCGTGGATTCCGCCGTGGACAGCTGGTGGCGGCGAGATTGCACTGCTTCCGCCTCCCATACCGCGCTCTTCGTCCATGTTGTGGAGATGGTGGTGGTGGTGGCCGAAGCCGCTGTTTGTGCTGTTGTCGATTGTGTTGGGGAACGGATCATCGCTCCACGGGCACTGCATCGGCGAGCCGAGTGGCGTCATCGGCGGTGTCCTTTCACTCGACAGAGCGGTCTCGCACACGTCGGACGTGATCTGCACTTCGGTCGTCACCGTCCCGTAAATCTCGGGCTGTCTCGTGAGGTTCTGGGAGAGAAGGTGAGTTAATAACTGTGGATTCTCGCATTGCGCATGGGACCCCCGATCGTACCTTGTCTGCTGAGTCTCTTACCTCGGAGCTCGACAGGTCCTTGGCCTGGTTGCTAAGCGTCAGGTTGCGCAGCTGGTTGCGCTGGTGGAAGACGTGGTAGCCGACGGCGACGTATATGACGGCTGACAAGAAGATGCACACCCAGATGGGGATGTAATACGAATAGATGCGCAGGGCGTTCCAGCTGTCGCCGATCCAGCACCAGAGCGTGGCGTCGCCGTACACGGGCCCCTTGGCGGCGTTCTGGACATAGAGGCACACAATGGCCGGGACCATCGGCAGGCCAAAGCATGCCAAACAATAAACCCACAGGTGCCGGCGGAAAGTGGTCGGGTTCGCCGAGTGGAAGAAGACGAGGTACACATTGAACGCCATGGCAAACGACCACATGGGGTCTGACTGCATGAACAGCTCGAGCAGAAAGGCCTGGGCGCGGCACAGCGTGCTGTTGCTGCCCTGGGCGATGCCCGACAGGCCGATAAGGCTGGCGGTGCTGGCGCCAATGTTGGCCATGGACGCAAACAGAATAAAGGTGTTGGGCACGGTGCGGAGTCGTTTGAAAAGGGCGAAGGTAACAATGATCAGAAAGACGCCGATCATGGAGAGAGACGCGCCGGCGCGCTCGAGGCCGACGACGACGCTGGCCTGTTGTCCCGAGAGCTGCATCGTGGCCAGATCATCATTCATGTCGGTTCTGGAGGTGTTAGTGGGAAGGGGAAGGTTGACAAAAAGTGAAGGAGAAGAAAAAAGAAAAGAGGAGGATGAGGGTGTGATGAAAAGCAAATGCAAACGGTGACGAGGTGAAGAGGAGGAGAGGAGATGGTGAGGACAGGGTCAGTGATAGAGGACAACGAGATGACGAGACGAGGACGAGGACCGGCGAGGAGTTGAGGCGACGAGACGAAAAGAAGACTGGGCGTGACAGGGTGAGAGTGGCTAGACTGGGCTGGGCTTGCTAGTTTGCTGGAGATGGAGAATCAAGGAGACAGGAGAGGGGAGAAAGACAATGACATGACACAAAACAGGAACGGGGAGGGACAGAGGGAAAGGGGATGGGAGAAGAATGGAGAACGGAGAACGGCTGTAAAATGAAATTACACCCTTCTTTCTCCAGTCATCAGCTGCGTTTTCTTGTGTTTTCAAAATGACGGGGGACGGAGACCTGCTGGGTTTTGAGGGATCAAGGGGACAGTCTTACGGGAAGAGAGAGGAGGGGGGGATGAGAAATGGAAAGGGGAACGAAAAGGGCAAAAGGAGCGAGAGTGGACAGAGGACGACAGAGGACGACAGGAGGGAACACAAGAAAAGACACAAAAAGACAGAGGACAAGAGGACAAGAGGACAAGACGCCACACAAACCATGTCGTGGGAGCACAAGATCGGACAAATATGGAACAACGCCGTGATTTGACAGAGTGGAAGATGGGAGATGGGACGTGGCAGAAATGAAGGTGAAGGTAGGTTGACTCTGTGTTTTTGGTCATTCTGGGTGTCTTTGAAATGTGTTTGCTATCTGCGTGTCTTGTTTGTATATGCATCTGCATGATACCCGTACCGGTGGACTTACTTGCTGTATGTATGTTCTGGGTTTGTTTGCAGCCTCCCGACGACTGAGAAAGTCTGCAAAGAAGATAGTGAGAGGTTCACAAGATCTGCATGGAACACAAACGTCAAGCCGTCAAGACATCAGGGGAGGCCGTGTATTAGTAGTTGAAGGAAAGAATGAAAGGTCTATGCATTAAAATAAAACTACGTGTCGACGACGAACGAGGAGACGGAAGCGAAGAAAAGGCGCCAACGGCTGGCAAGCTGCGCCGTCGAGTCCAATGTGGCATCCAAGTGGGATCCAATTCAATGTGGTGGCTTGCTGTCAAGGCTCTTATGGGTCGATAAGTTGGTTCTCGTTTTCTTCCCTTCTTTCTCTTTACTCATCTTCTGCAACTCTCTCTTAATTCAAAAATAACCTCAAACTCGATTCGTCAATGGAAACATCGGAAGGGCAGTCCGGGAGGCTCAAGCCGATAACAGGGTTGACTGCGTTGACTGCCGGGTCTGGAGGTGGCTCACTTTTACTTGTCTCCTTGTTTATTTTTTCCCCCTCTTCTCTTAGTTCCATGCGAGTCATTGTTTGGGTGTGGCTTCGGGCGTTGAATGTTCGGCATACACGATCTATGCCCAGGCAAACTCGAGGGAAATGCAACCCTATCTTCAAAAAGAGAGAAACGGGAAGTATTAACGGAAAATGGGCAAGATTGTAGCCTGCAATTGCATGTTCAAATGTGGTGCGGCTGAGAAGCGGCAGAGTTGGCAGCTGTCGAAGGCAGTCTTTATTTCTGGGCAGCCTTGGTCGATCTGCAGGACAAAAGCAGAGGAATTCAACCAACAAACCAATAGAGGGCAAAGAATGACCAAAAGACGGTGGACGGAAGGCTGCATGGACGGCATGCCATTCGCCAATATTTATTGTATTCTGTGGGGGCAAGAGAAGAGAAAATAAGAAAATTGTCACAATCTTGGAACTCATGTGGTAGAATTAAGTCCAGATATCAAAACGAGCGAAAATGTAAGAACAAACATCAACTGCGGAAGTCCAGGCCAACTGAGCTGACTTCTATCATGGAGGACTGTGGAGGAAATTGGAAGAGAATTGACACGACAAAAGCGGCGGACGGCAAGGGGCAACACGAAGATATGCCGTGTAACAACCGTTATCCATCCCCTCTTCGTCGTTGTCATCCACTTACGAGCTTCTCTTCTGGTTTCTTTCCTAGTTGCTGTGTTTTGATTTGCGTGTCTCTTTTCCAGCCAACTCTCAGCCAACATTCTGTGTATTTCACGGCGTACCAACAGACCTCGTGAAGAAAACAAAATATGAAGAAAACTCAAAAGAAAACAAACTTCCAACAAAAAGGTCACATTCAAGGAACACTTTAAAACAACATACAATTTCCGAATTAAGATTGATGCTTTTGTTTTAAACATTGCCATGTGTTGTCAAAATCATCTGATAATGCTGTGAAAAATCGTGTCGTTGGTTCTGTTGTCAGTAGGCGAATCTCCAGTTTCCCATTTCCAATCGCATTCAATCAACTTCACTTTGTCAATTTGATGTCTTCCAAATATGTGAATACTTACACTTTGTTTCATTTATGTCACAATTTCACCTCGTCAAAATAAAATAAAGCAGACACAGTGAGAGACAAAGCCAAAGACAAATGCAACGGCCGGGTGTGCACACCGACAAGAGACAGGCGGATAGACATGTAGTTATGTAACGAAGGCAAAGATGGAAAGACTAAAAGCACCAGTGAAAACAGCTCGGCTGGGAATTGGCGGTCAAAGTCACCATGAAAGAGGCAAGAAAATCACAAGCGACGGAAAGACTGTCCAAGACCCCAAGACTGCTCGCCTTTTCCTGTGCAACGCCATTGTTTCAAACGTCGTTTGTCTTTTTCTGTGTAAATAGGTGGTGAAATAGGTCAGAAGGCCAAGTACTTGCATAATTAACATTTTATCTTTTCTCAAAAGACACCCATCAACCAACACTCCACAACCCCCCAAACACTACATGTCGTGGCACAAAATATCCATCCTCATACCCTTCCCTTGTCTTTTCGTCCACTTATGCCCTTGTCTTCCCTTGCTTTTCACTCTTTCCGTATTGTATCTTGTATTTCCCCCTCAATCCTCTTACCCTCGGGATACAGCATCGGGATGCTTTCTTTTCTGACGCAATGTCGGCAAACACGAAATATCCCAACAACGCGTCTTCCAGTCGGTATCGTCTTCTCCTTTCTGCACTTCTTTTCACTTATTTCATCCCTCTAGTAGCACACTCGAGTGACAGCCATCTTGTCATGTCTTTCTGTCTTGGGTTTGTACTCGTTTGTGCCTGTCTGTGTCCTGTCGTCTCTTTTGTGTAGTCTCTGTGAGTCTGTGTATTTATGCGCCCACTCTTTTGTGATCCATCGTCGCCTATTGTCTTTCATCGCGTGCTTCTGTCTATTGTCTGCCTCCGCAAGTCCACTTCTGTCTCTTGTCAGTCACCTCGTAGTGGATATCCATAAAAGCCACAGTTGACGTCTGACAAGTGGCTGGCCTGTCTCTTTCACGTCGATTGTCGACTGTCGATTTGTCTCTCTCTGACCTGTCTCTCAACTGTCAAAAGCCAAAAGAAACAGATCTCATTTCGATCTGTGCTTGCGCCCCAGAACCCCATTATTATCTCACTGTCATAACTGCTGCAATAGTAGTGGCAATATGACAAGGATTGGAAGTCGATGTAAACACCAGGGGAAAAAAATCGTCCACAGCAATAATGATCTACGACAATCCGTTTCTTCAACAGAGTATTGTCGGACACTTGTGATAATTGACGGGTACAAGCATTTTGTTGGTACTTTTTTCGCAAACGTGACCGCCATGTCGACGCGCCGTCAATTTCAGCTTTACGGAAGGGTGCATAATATTAACAAATGGTTGCAAAATCAAACGAGTGATATCGTAAAATGAATTTCATCGTAAGAAAACCAACAGACTTGAACGTAAACTTTGATGATAATACTTCTCTCGTGTAGATTTTATCGTCTTCTTCAATTTCCTATTACTATCTTCCTCCATCCTATTGGCAATCGTCAATTCCGCATCCCGGGCATTATTCCTGTTTTTACTTTTCGTTCTCTTCCTCCTTTTCTGTTCTCTCTCTTCAGCTCTCCCAGGCTGTCAGCGCCACAGCACAACACAAAGTCCAGCCAGGGGAGCATGCCCTTGTTCGGACAACACATCTTGACAGTGATTCGCTAAAGCCTTCTTCCAGCCTAACTGTGCAGCGCATCGGATGGTAATGCGTATGCCTTGCATCCTGCACATGTGCTTTTCATGACCTTTCTTTCCGCATTGCTGTATTTCTGCATCCGACGTGTACATCTGTCTCCTTCTTTGTCTGCATTTCTTCTGCATCATGTACTCAAATTCCCGTTAGTTGCACGACAGCGGGAAGCGGAGATGGCAATTGGCAGAAAAGGAGGTGAGAAGAAGAGAAAGAAAGGGGGGGTGAAAAAATAGTGAAGAGGGGATGGAAATGGGAAAGCGAAAGTCCAGCTTGGTTCAAATTTTCGTGAAGTCACTTGCCTTCCTATGACAAGTGTCGGTGAACACGTCCAATGCAGTTGGGTCACTCACTGATCGTGCACCCAGAGTACAGTAAACGAGTACACGATAGAGGCACAGTAGGCACGCAGACAGAAATTGGGACGAGTGCAGCTGGCCGTCATCCCATCTCTGAATCTCTGATTCGGGTGGTCGACAGCGAAAACAATTTACAAAAGCAAAGATCGAACAGGCAAAATTCTGTAATCGAATGAATTTTCATGTACCAAATGTATCAAAAATAACGAGATCAAATCGTGATCAGATGACCTGATATAGATGACCAAACAACCAAACAACCAAGCAACCAAATAAAACTCTCCTATCAACAAACGCTCCACTAAAACAAACAGTCTCTGCAAACAGGTTTCTACTTGCCTGCAGAACCGTGAAAAGTGACAGTGAGCCACCAACTCCTCCGTCGTTTATCGTGGTTGTTTCCCTTCCCCGCACTCCGTAAAACAAAAAAGCAAGTCATCAAAAAGTATCAAAAGACATCAGAAAATGTCAAAATCGTCAACGCTGGCTCACCACCCGTGCCCAAGTATCTCATCCTCCTCCTTTCGACGTCAGCGCCCCCTACGTAGTGTAGAGGAAGTCGGGCCGGCGGTCGCCGAGCATGTCGATCTCGGCGGGGTTCAGGCCGGTCACCCAGCTGTCGCGGTCGCCGCGCTTGCGCTTCCGGTTCTCGCGGCGCAGCAGCGTCGTCATCAGGACCGAGCCGCCAAACAAGAACACAGCCATGTACCCCAGGATAATGCCGTGGCCCATGTAGTACGGCGCCTTGGGGTAAATGTTGGACGACACGATGCCGTTCAGGTTGCCCCAGCCAATGACAAAGCCCAGCACGACACCGCGCTTGTAGACGCCCTCGGTGTTGTTGGCCACCCAGGTAATCGTGTTGGCGATGCACGGGTAGATGCCGAGCGCCGCCAAAAACGTGCCGGCGTACTGCACGCCGGGCCGCGAGGTGCCGATGAGCATACTAAACCCAACGATGCCCAGCGCCGACGTGCAGATGTTGCAGAGGCCGCGCTGGCGCGTGCGGTCGGCAATGTAGCCAATGGTGATCGTCAGGATGGCGGCGGCGGCGTACGGCGGCACGGACATGAGCTGGCTGTGGACGACCGAGCCGCCCCAGCCGAGATTGACAATAATCGATGGCAAAAAGAGCGAGAACGCGTACAGCGGCATGTCGCAGCCCATGTAGATGGCCATGCCGAGCCACATCTTCCAGTCTTTGAGGGCGGCCATCAGGTACGAAGTGCGGAACTCTTCGTGCTCGGCGGACGACTGCTGGTCGAGCTTGAGGCGGCGGATGATGCGGATGCGGTCGGTGGGGTTGAGGAAGCGGGCCTCGTCGGGGAAGTCGTGGACCATGAAGAACGAAACAAAGCCCAAGAAGATGGTGAGCGCGCCTTCGACAATGAAAATCCACGCCCAGCCGGGCAGGTTGCGCTTGCCGTCGAGCAGGCCAATAGCCGCCGCCAGCAAGCCACCAAACGAGCCGGAGACGGCGGCGGCCGAGAAAAAGATGGCGGCGCGGATGCCAAATTCGGAGCGCTTGTACCAGCAGGAGAGGTAATAATTAATACCGGGGAACAGACCGGCCTCGCACAGGCCTAAAAACCAGCGGGCAGTCAGGAGGCCGCCGTAGTTGTTGACAAAGCCCATGGAGAGCATGCTGGCGCCCCAGGTGATCATGATGCAGGGGATAAAGATGGAAGGCCGCAGGCGCTTGAGCAGGATGTTGGTGACGGGCTCAAAGACCGAGTAGGAAATGAAGAAGATGGTGAGGGTCATGTTGTACTGGGGCACGGAAAGGTCCAGGTCGGTGGCCAAGTGGGCGATTTTGGCATTGCCAATGTTTGTGCGGTCCAAAAAGGCCATCAAATATAAAAGACAGAGCTGGGGAGAGGTCAGTGTCTGTTTTGGTGGGGTAAGGGAGGTAGCTGTCAAAGCTGTCAAATGTTGTCTCAGATTCGACTCACCCATGGGATCAGGATAAAATCCAGGCGCAGGATCAATTTGCGGTCCTGTCGGGGTCAGTGTCAGTATGCAGTCTCCTTGTTGGTGACAATTCATTGGATCGCACGATGGAAAAACTTACAATTGCTTCCCGTTCGGCTTCGCTGAGATGTGCGTCCGGGTCTTCGGGCAGGCCGTGGATGGTGACGGTTTCGGCCACGGGGCTGCCGTGGGCTTTCTCGTCGTCGCTCATTGTGGGTGTGTGTTGCGGTGTGTTCGAGATGGATAATGATGTTGTGTATGGTGATGAGAAGAAAAGAGAAAAGGGGGAGAGTTGGGTATGAAGATATTTAGGGAAGAAGGCGAGGAGGAGGAAGGAAGGAGAGGATGGGAAAAGGAAGGGAAGGAAAGAGAAGAAAAGTGAGGGGGTAGTGAAGAGTCAAAGTAGCTCCGGTCGATGACGTTCGCAACTGCCCTTTTTGACTGTTTTTGACTTTTTGAGGGCCGTTGTTCACTGCCGCTCAAACGTGGAAAGAGCGTGGGCAGCAGGGAATGGGCAACGGTGTCAACTCGTGGGATGCTCCTTCCCTCGTGGGTATTTGTATCTTTTCTGTATCTCGCGTAAAGAAGGTCCAGAAAGTCTTGGCTTGCCAGTCACTCCTTCTTTTTTGGATATGTTGTTGACGTTGTTCCTTAGAAAGCTTCGCCAACAGGCGCGAAGAAGCCAAGCGCAAGGAAGGAGCAAGGGACAGACACCACGCGCCCACTGCAACACACTGCAACAAGAAAGACCAGAAACAAAAAAGAACTAAAAACCGGGCCGACCGCGACCAGAAAAGATACAAAGTACACAGATGCACAGAATGCACAGGTCAGTCACTCAGGCCAGGTCCCTCCGTGACCAGGTAGGGTGTAAGTCGGCGGAGGCGACCAAAAGGGAAAGTCGGGGTGGGGCTAGTGCCAACGAGGAACAGCGCCTGGGCAGGAAGTGAAGTGGCAGTGGATGGTGCCCACTGTTCCACTGTCCGTTCACTGGCGAGACTGGGAGACTGGCTTCCTTCTAGTTTAGTGTGGGGAGGGAACGGGCGGCGGAGGCGGAAGTAAGATGGGCAAGAGCCAAGAACGAGATGGCCAAGAACGACAAGAACGACCAGGAGGGACAAGAGGACAAGAAAAGGCACGGAAGGGGCGTTTAACTAAGACGGACGATAAAAAAAGCTTAACGAGATGAACAACAGCAGCCACCAACAGAAAACGACAAGATACGACAAACAGGACAAGAGATTGGAAATCGAGAAGCAACAGCCAAGAGGTGACGCGCGAATGGTGCGTAGGGCGATAGCGGGGCAGGAAAAGGAAATAGGAGAGAGATAATGCGGGAAAGAAGAAGAAATAACAGCCAAGAAAATAAAAGAAGAAAAGATGAAAAATAAAGACAGGGCTGAATTTCACGAGATGTAAATGAGGAGAAGAGGAGACCAAGGTGTTCGGGGTTGAGTGGCCGAGTGCGGAGGAGAATATGAAATGGCGATAATAGAAAAAAAGGTGAAATGGGGCAAAATGGCTTCAGAGAAGAAAAAAGTTGCAAGTGAAGGATCAAAAAGTGAGGATAGCCGTGATAATAACCCGGATTATTAAACTGTGAAAAAAAGGGCAAAGGCGAAAAGCACGAATGCAAAAGTGCAGATTGGCAGGAATCAAGTGATCAGCGGGCTGGAGATACCGGCGATGAGAGATGGGCAGGCAGACGAGCAGATGAACAGACGGGATAGACAAAGATGGGCAAAGTACTCCTCAACTGTGATGGAGCCCTCGATCCTGGTTCGATATTCCCTGTCTTTCTGTCTTTCTGGCCAGTCTTCTGGACTTCTGTTGGCTGTCCCGCTTCGGAGATGGGGCCAGCTAGAGTGATCGGCAGTCGTATTGCGGGGAGGGTCCAAGTGGTTGAAAAGAAGGGGGGACGACAAAAAGGTGTGGGCGAAAATGGGACAAAATTGCAGAAAATGGGGGAAATCGCAGAAAATCGCGGACAAGGGAATCAACGATACAGACAGTGCCCGAGCTTGCTAAAAGCGAGAGGCGAGAAGACGAACAAGTGACGACGTTTGTTTCTGGAGGTGGTGGTGAAGATGGAGATTGAGGCAAAGATGGGGATCGAAATGGAGAATGGGGAATGGAGAAGGGAAAAGAGGAGAAGGATGCAGACTCTGGAGGATGAACAAGCTCGACAGGGTGATGAGTGAATAAGTGCAGAGACAGAAAAGTGACAGTGATTGAGAAGAGGATGCCGCGAAGGATGCCGCTTCCTGTCTTCCTTTTGCTCCGTCTTTCTGCTCCGTTCAGTCGATTCTTCTTTTCTTCTTTTCGTTCTTTTCTTTCCTTTTTCGTCGTCGTCGCTTCTTTACGTTGCTTTCCCTTTTCGTCGCTTTTCGTTGTTTGATTTGTCTTTTCGTTGCCTCTTCGCTTTTCGTCCTTTCTTTTCGTATCTCGTCTTCCTTTCCTCTCAACTCTCGACTCTGGTCAAAGTTGACCCCTGCACCGGCCGGCCGATTTCCGATTTCCGCTTTCTGTTGTTTGTTTCCGTTCTCGCAGGCACAAAAGATACAAAAGCACTTGTATCTTATGTCTTTCTTTTTCGTTCTAGTCTCTCACGCCAGAATCTTCGAAAAACGCCTCTTTTCTTGTCCTTTTTTTCTTTTTCTGTTGAATACCACCCACCCTACCCAACCTGCAGCTTCTTTTTTAGTCTCGTTATGTTATTTGTATTTTATTTCTTGGCTGCTGGCCGGCAGGCAGGTACAACGACAAGCTCTAAGGGAAGTAAGGAAGTAAACTGCCTGTGGTCCTGCTGACGTGATGATGCGTCGTCCGATGGATCGCGGGTCGTATGTCTGCCGTCTGATGGTAGTTTGTTTCGGAGGTAATTTCTGGAATAAAGGCACGTGAATGGCCCGGACAACAGGAGCTCGTAACGGTGAGGAAGAAGGGAGGGAAATAATATCAAAACGATGAAATTTAATGGCGAAAAGGAAGACAACTCTCAACGTCGCATGCAGATATCGTATGGAGATGGCAGTGGAGATGCGTGGGAGGCAAGAACAACAAGCCAGAAACACAAACAGAAAACACAAATCAGTTGGAGTTGTGAGAGGGGGGAGAAGAAGGCTCGGAGTTGCTTTCGTTGTGGAGCTGGGCGACTCGACAGCGACTGTGACAGTAGCAGGGAGATCAAAGGCCGAGAAAGGGCAAAAGCACACCGACTGCCAAAAGAAAGCAGAAAGAAAAGAGATGCAAACGGATGGCTGTGAATGGGTCGTGTACGGGGGCCAAGAAGATGCCGGTTGGCAACGCGGATGGATAATGTTCGGAATCCAAAGAATGAGGTTCTCTTTGAGTGCGAAGTTTAGGTGTGAAGTTGAATTGTGTCAAGAATTGGAAGAATTGGAGAGAAAGTTGAATTTGTCAGGACCCGAAAAGGGCAAATCGCATTCACATCCGCTCGGACCTGAACCTGGAGTGTTTTCTGTTGTCTGCCCTTCAGTGTTCTCTTCCTCGTCCAAATGTATTCGAATTGTTATTGTTGGGGACACTTTACGTGCTCTTCTCCCCATGGCATCCGATGAAGAGAAAAGAATCCCTGCAGGTGGATATTGAATGTGAAGGACGGTATGAATATTGGATGACAGTGTGTTGGAGTGTTGGGCTGTTGGAGTCGAGCCTTGTTGATGTTGGTTGCCGTTGCCGTTGCTTTTCTTGTCTTCTGTTTTATTTTATTTATCGAAATGCCGTCTGTCCTCGAAGGATCAAATTCAACCTTGTCGGGTTCGTGCCGGGCAAGCACCCGCGTGGCTGGTCCAGGGTCTGGAGAGCTGTGATGAAAGTCTGGGTAGTATTAGAAATGCAGGACGAAGGGTGACAGGAATGGAAGAAAGGGAGGAGAATAAAAATAAAAGAAGAAGAAAAAAAGAAGAAAAAAAAATAACAACCCGACGGTTGGAAGAATGCACGAAAAGAGTAAACATGGAGGCAAGGGTGGAAAGGATAAGCCACAAGCCATGCAAATCAAAGAATAAATCAAATAAAAAGGACATAAAAGAAGACGTACCTGTGTCGTGGTATCCGTCGGTTTGGTAACATATTACCATGCAGTTGTCGTGCAGTCGTGGTTGTAGTCGTAGTCGTGCATTCGTGCCGTCGTGTATGTACAGTTTTATGTTTTTGTGTATTTGTTGCGCCGTCTGCCCTACCGGAGAGAAAAAAGGGGTTGCAAAGAAAGAAACGCCTACGACGCCATTGCGGGTGGCTGATGATATATGAAGAGGCGCGATGCGGTGTCGAGGAAGCGGAGGAGACGAAAATAAAAAGTAGATTCGAGAAGAAAAGAAACCCAAAAAAGTCAAGAGAACAAGATGAGAAGGAAGAGAAAAGAAATAGCGGGAACGAGCAGAATGGAAAGGGTAGAAAGTGCGGAAGCACAAGAAGAAGAAGCACAAACTGTCAAGAATCATAAGAGACATGAGCAAAAGAACAGGCAAAAGAGACTGTAAAATCAAGACAGCAGACACAGTAGACAGCATTGAAAATCAAAAACATGGCTACGTAAGTGGGCACGACAATCTACACAGTTATTCCTTGTATGGACCCCTACTCTAATAGATCCCTACTCTACCCTTGAAAGACCACAAGGCAAGACTTGAGCGGCTTTTTGTCCATGTCTCTGTCTCTCTCGTTCTGTCGATCTCACGTTCTGCGAGATGTCTCAAATGGGTGGAGGGGATAAATAGAGGGAAAGTGTCGAAAGAAGGACAGAAAATAAGGAGATAAAAGAAAAGGATGAAAAGGAGTGGGTACAAGACAGATGGCAATGCGAAGAAAACGCATCTCCACAAAGAAGCGAGTACTCTTGCCATGTCTTTGATTTGAGGCTTCGAATCTGCCCGCATGTTGTCGAGCCTTCGTTTTTCCGCCTTCCGTCATCCATCATCCGTTATCCGTCTTCTTGTGCGCCTGTTGTATGTTTCCAAAGGCATTTTATCGCCAAAAATCCGGTTCTTGAACACTCTTTGCATCACAACGCGCTCGCATCGCATCGCATCGCCGGGTGTCTGTGTTTTCTGTGTCTGTCGTCTGTGTACTCTATGGTCTGGCATCGCCAGTGCTGCCGAGAAGGATTCTCTTTCTGTCGTTCTTTTGTCTTCCTTCTCCCGTCGTTTTTGTGCGCAAAGTCGTGTCTCCGTGTCGCCCATCATGCATGTCTCGACACGATGGTCACAAAAGTCACAAAGGTCACAAAAGACAGGACAGAAGACACAGAAAACACAAAAATCATAAAGTCCACATGGCAAGTGCAGGGAATAGACGGAAGCAGTGGAAGAAGGTGGAGAAGATTGTGAGAAGCCGACGAGAACGAACGAAAGAGATCGACGGAAGATGATCACAAAGCGGTCACAAAGAGGCAGTGGAGACAGTCAGAGAGGACAGCAGCCGACAGAAGACAGTCAAGGAAGACAATAAAGACGGCCTTCCGTAGTGGACACGACATATGCGTCAATTGCACAACAGGAGGGGGGATGGAAAGAAAGACTGGAAAGGAAGACAGAACTGGAAAAGGCGAGGAATAGGAAAACGGCAACGCACGCGCATGCCGTTGTGCATGAGAGCACAGGAGAGTACAGGAGAGCAGGAGAGGTGCATGCAGGCTCACAGGCGTGCTTTTGGGGGGCGAGTGTGAGAGTACACAGATGGAACACAGAATCGTACAGAGAGAACACAACAAAAACACAAAAGACACAAAATGGGCACAATATGCAGACGTACCCGCATGGAATGCATGGAAGGGTGGAAAAAGACCGGGGTGGATAAGAAGGGAGAGAAGGAATCGAAGAAAGGGAGAAAGTAAGAAGAAAAGCGTCGGTAGGATGATCAGGATCACCAGAGGAAAGGATGGACAGATGGACAGGAACATGCGGTGACCTTCTTTTCGGCCTGCATATGCACATGCGTCGGCCGGTGCCCTGATGGAATACTGCTGTGAGCTCTTAGATGCACTGCTGCACTGATAGATGCTGTATTGCCAAGAACACGTTTTTCTGTCCAAGGACCGGAGGACGACATGGCAATAATATGACAAAAAATGGAGTTTTAGAGAAGAGTGACGAGAGATGGCTACATCGAGTATTGATGGGCATTATCCATTGGCTCCTTGTGGCCAATTATTGAGTTGTGCGGTTATCAGAAAGACAGACAAGTGTGAAAAAAGACGGTCAAGAAAACAGACGAGAATAAGTGCTTGGTGTGTTTGTCTCGGCCGTGAGTTCTTGGGCTCTCTTGGTGTTGATTTGCCCAGCCTAGGCTTGTTCTCTTCACTACACCCTCTTTCTGTTTTCCCATGTCTTTTCCTTCCTCTTGTTCTTGTTCTTCCCGGACTGAGCCGGCTTTGCCGTTGGGCACACATTTTCTGTCCATTTCCCTGTACTGCCCATCTGTTCTCTTCCTTTGTGCGCTGTACTCTTTCTGTGCAATGTATCTTGCAGTGCCACAGCCCAGCGTTTCTCTCTTTTTTGGTTCCTACCCTGATTTTCCTCTCTCTGCCAACGCCTGAGACATTCGATCAGAGACAAAGATGTCACAAGAAACACAGGGCACACAGAAAGTTCATAGGACACAGAGAAACAGAACCACGAGAATAACCAAAAGACAGCATAAAAATCGAGCCATTTTGGGGAGAGGACAAGACACATATGCCGAAAGGGGAAACATCCAAGACCAAAGCGGATGAGTGGCGCATTGTGGACGACGACATCATGATACACAGAGATTTGCGAGGTGCAGTGGGTAAAAGGACGCAAGATGGCCATTAAGTTAATAAAATAATGTAAACATACCCAGATATCTGCGTGGTTATTTTTCAATTACTTGGTTTCGGTTAATTTTCATTTTATTTTAAACCCTTTTTATTTTGAAGAACTGTGATGTCATATTATTTACTTATTTTTTTTTTTTGTTCACATATTTACATATTTGCAAATATTATTTAAAACAGGTTTAAATGTATGCAATGATTGTTTTGATTTTCAATGATTTCCCCCCATATTTGCTTCTAAAAATCATTACTTGTCTTCATTATTCATCACCAGCTCTTTGTTCACCATAATTCTCGCATCGTTATGGACTGACGTTCAAATATCGTTCGCCCAGACTGTCTTTTTTCTTGGCCTCCCCAACCTTCTCCACTACACCCACAATCTTCCACTTCTTTCCCACATTTTGGAGATCCCCACGGACTTACGTTTCTTGGCCGACGGAGGCTCAAGTGGATTTTGGTTCATATTCTTGGCCGGTTTCTGGTTGAGATTCCTTGACCTGTATTGTTCCTTTTCGCTTCTTTGCGTCTTTTTCTTCTTTTGTGTTTCGATTCACCGGGCACATCTTTTCTCCGTAGTCAGAACACAGTTCTTCGTTCCCCATAGTTATCCTCTTTTTGCTTCCCCGCATGGAGCTAAGATGCTCAGGGTGGAAGTGCTAACATCTCCACGATCCTTGTCGACATTGTTGACCACCTGCTTCTTTTGGTTTAACGAGATCCTTCGGTCAGCACTTTCGTCGTGCATTACTCAGGACTAACGGCAGTGTCAATATCAATATCAATGTCAATGTCAATATCAATAGTAATAGCATCCTATATCGGATCCAGACGACTGGGATGGAGGCTCAATCTCACCGGGATGTCGTGTCGTCGTGTTTTTCGGGATTCGGGTCAAGCCGTGCACATACACACCATTTGTTGACACTCGGGTTAAGGCGGTTTACATCGGATGCTATATTGTGCCTCGACGTCGTAAGCCACGGCATGTTTACAAATTCGACGATAAAGAGACAAGAAGACAGAGATGAGCTTCAATGTAGCTTTGACGTCGATATATCGCTCATCTCATACTTCAATATTTACCTCTTTTGCAGCGTACTTTTGTTATTTCACTCCACCCATAGCCCATATCTGTACCCTCTTAAAGGGTAACGCAAGATCGTTGTGCGCTGTGGCACGGCGAGAAGACGGTCAGCAAAGGTAGAAAGACAGACATGGAAAGCAAAAGATAAAGGCTGGTAAAGAGACATGGGCAAGACAGGACACAAGAAGTGAAAAAGGACAGAAAAAGACAGAGAAGAAAAGACAAAGACATGCAGCAACGCAGGAGAGACAATTTCTCTCCACCACACTGCAGCCACCTCACATACTTTCCACCTTTCGTGTTTGGATGGCGCCGCCACCGATCCCGAGAAAATGATAAACGAAAAGTGATAGAGTGATGGCAAGCCAAGATGATCTCTGCTTGGCAGCGGCTGGTCCCAGACGCGGGATGTACGTCTCAAGTCATCTTTTTGTTCTGTCTTGGCCGGCTCGCGTGCTTCAAGTCCCGGGCTCGCGAGGCTTGAGACTGTATTCGGTCGAGGTGTCTTGTATGTACGTCGAAATGGACAGCATTTACGACATGCCTTCCTGCTGTGAACTGGATATCCATTGTTGGGCCGCGACGGAGCACAATTACTGCAAGATGGGGCGTTACGCGATGCCGATTTTGGCATTTTCTCTCGATACAATGAGAGCAGAAAAGCGCAACGTATGTCTCTCGGTTGAGTCCTTGCATAGATTGCATTGCTCTTAACTTTTGACCTTTGCCAACAGCTGCCCATTTTCATCAGACTGTGTCCACAAAAGTAATGGATGACGATGCCGCTTCCCGACTTCGGTGTCTGCAGTGGCATAAGAAGGCGATAAATATTCAAAAGAATATGAGGAAATAATGGAGTATTCTCTTCATCATAATGTGCCCGTCCATCGTTCATTGTCCTGCTGTCGTACAGACAAGACGCCAAGACGAAAAGAAAAAGGAAAGAAAGGGGCAAAAGTGAGCAACGAAAAACATCACCAACTTCGACAAGACAACAAGACAGAGCATGCACGCAAAGCCAAGAAGGCACACCGCTGCCTCGAGTTTACCTAAGTGACGGCAGCCGGCACAGTCACATTTTACGTCCTTTGTTTTTCTTTTTGCATCTTCTTTTCGGCCCATTTACTTACACATTTGTTCTGTCTCCGCCTTGCACAGCAGGTACCCGTCGTGCATACTGCTGCTATTCGTGGGATTTGCATCGTTGACCTGTCTCTTTCTTCTCTTTATTTTACTTTACTCTACCTTTCCTCCATGCTGTGTCCCCCGAGAATTATCACCAACAGGCAATACTTGCTGGCCATGACCATGTCTATTCACAGCCATCCTTGTTCAGTGCCATGCCTTGCCCTTGACCCTGGCACTGCTCTCGCCGCCTTCTTGCGTCTTCCTGCGTATCTTGTCTTTTGGTCATGCTGTTTTCCCATGTCATTCCGGACAGTCGGCACTGGTTAGTGATGAAAAAAGGCAGAAAGAGAACAGAAAGGGTGAACAGAAAGGGTAAACGGAGAGAAAAGACAGGCGAGCAACACAGTCCGGAAAATGCCCTGCTTCGTGACACAAAATCCACCAGAATCAACCAAAATCCTTGCTTCCTTGCTTTCAATATCCTGCACATGCAGACAGGGTTTCCCATTTCCAATATTTCCCACATGGCTTTTCTTGGCTTTATTTATAATGTACGTCGTTTATTATCTTCTTTTCTCTATTTTCTTGTCTTTTGGATGCCTCCTTTCTTCTGTTCTCTTCCCATCTTGTCACACAGCACCGGTCAGCCACCAGAAGATGTTGGTCTTTCCTTTTCTTTTCTTTTCTCTTCTTTTCTTTCATTCAAATTACCGTTCTCTCTGCTACCCCTATTCCTGCCCAGCCACAAGATAAGCGGTGTGTAGAATGTATCACGATCTGCCTCGTTGTAATATATCACCCGGCCCAGGAATTCAAATGTAGGCGTTTTATCCTTACTTTTTTCTCCACAAAACATCCACGATGATGTGAGAAACGAGAAACGAGAAAACCCACGGCCTTGGGAAAACGCCCGTTTGCAAGCCACTCTACATTCAATACGACGGAATTGCACTTGTAGGCCTCGCGAAATATGAGCATGTCGTATTCAATATGCTAAACTGAAATGCACATTCAAAATGCAAAAAGTAAAAGAACGAACGCCGTGCATATTCTGTCATCCTCCAGTTGCTGTCTCTCGTATTTCACTGTCGGCCGTCAGAGTCATGATTTTTATGCTTATTTTGACAGGCATGCTACAATTGACATTGTATGCGAGTGCTATATCTGCCAGTCTCTGTCAGTCAAAATACATCACGAATTGAGCCTTTTCTATCATTTTTGTCAATTCAAGAGGATATCCCAAACAGTAGAGCCAATGTGCAGAGGGTCATTTCCTGAGACGCGCATCGTCACATCAATGAGCATTCAGCTTGCATGGAATATGCCCATATAAACAAGCCACAATATGAGAAGCATCAAGCACTACTTGACTTCTTTCTGAATGATGCGAATATCACATGAATGTCGTGATGCTTGCAAAGTATGAGAACTGCCCAGGCAGAGCCAGCGCTATTATTGCCTTACCGCAGCCCTGTAAGGCAGTCACGCAGATTCCCTTTATCCTCTTTGTCGGCCGCTAAAAGCCAATTACAATTAGGGGCCGTTTTGGTGCCATTTAGCGGTTGGGGCTCCGCGTGGGTGTCAACCCCGCACTGCAATCTACACCAAGGCAAATGGCCAGGCCTGGCCATAATTGGTTGGCATATCATCCACGCATCATCTCAGCAGGAGTCTGTGAGTCTGTGAGTCAACGTTCGGCACAGCCTCGCCGATGACTCGAACTCGTTCATCCTTCCACACTGCCTAGGCTGCACAGGCCAAAGGCTGGTATCGTGTAATTTTATTGAGGGGAAATAGGAATAGTACCGACCATTAGAGAAAGTGGTGTGGCAACTGATAAAAGGAATGTAGTGTCTCGGCGACAAAAAAAGAAGAAAGAAGAGACCACCACGCGCAATAATGGCAAGAGAGACGACACATATTTATCACAATTATTATTGCACGGTATCTCGGCCGCCATTCTTATCGCCAGACTGATGTAAGATGTTCTTTGAGGGAGAAGAAGACCTTATCTGCCAGGCATGGTGTCTCTAACACTTGTTTAGCCCAAAGCTCTAGCCTTCAAACAGTTCATCTGTCAAAGTCACTTATCAAACGTCAACCGTCAAACGACCAATAACCAGCTTTATCTAAACCACTGTATCTCGCACCCACAGCAATCATGGTTCGCAACGGAGCCCCCGGCTTCCGCGGCTACATTGTCCGCGTCCGCACGAAGCAGGGCCTTGTCTATCGCCACCAGAACCTGCGCCTCGTCATTGACGGAAGCCGCCAGCAGGGTTTGTCGCTGCAGACCCATCGCCTGGCTGATCCGTCTTCCGTGGGTGGAGACGTCGGAGTCACGCCCGACAGCTCTGCCGACGGCACCATTGCCTGGCGCTCCTACTCCAGCAAGGACAGCGGCAAAAAGGCGAGCTGGGGCCGCGGCTTCGGCGGCCGTTACCGGACGGTCGAGGAGACCACGCTCGACGAGTTTGTCGATCTGGCCCGCACCGGCGAGGGCGAGGCGTCCTCGCAGTCAAAGTCGACGGGCGGTCCGGGACACGTGAACGTCGCCGACCTCGACGACGACGAGCAGGTCGCCAAGCTGTACAGCCTTGGTATTCTGTACGATGGGCCGGCCCCGGCCGACTCAACGGGTGAGACTGCCGCCGCCTCCTCTGCCACCCCCAACACCAACCCCGACGACGCTGCCTCTCCGTACCAGGCCGACAGCCTGGAGACCATCCGCCACGCGGAGCCACTCTACACGGTGCGCCATGTAGTAGCCAAGCGGAAGGGCAAGCGCGTCGTGGGCAGCAGCGCTGCGAAGTCACCGCTGAAGGTGGAGAAGACAAGCACGGGCGTGAAGCGGCCAGAAGATAAGAAGGATGAGGTTGCACATGGTGAGGGATCGTCTGGTAGCGTACCACCCCTCTATGCACTCAACTGTGTGTGGGAGGACGGCGAGGGCCAGACGATTGACGGCAGCGCCCTGTGGAACGAGCTGGAAGAGTTTGAGTATGTCGTTCTGGCCGACGACGATCTGGCCTCCATGGCTGGGTCGTGGGTCGAGCTGGAGAGCGTGCTTGGCACTGATGATGGCGAGTAGGGGATGATGAGGAGATTGAGGTGAATGATAAGTAATATTTTTGTATTAATCATAACACAAACTTATACAAACAATATGTATCCAAAATAATATGCCAACGTGAAAAGTTCCCAAATACAAACAAGAAGCAGACAAAGGACCAAAAGAAGAAGATGCCCGCTGCAAGGCTGTTCCAGAAAATAAACAAGAAAATCAGATTATGTAGGGTATCGGTAGATCCAAAGGTAAGTAGATATATGGCAGGAAAGATAAGAAACAGCAAAATCGACAACAATGAGACCCAAGTCCAAGCAACGCCAGCGCAGAAAACCATTATGATGTACAGAAAAGTAGGAGCGAAAAAGAAAAGATAGAGATCAGTCAGACCTCGAAGGTATGAAAGAATTTATCTCCTTGGAGGGGTCGGCGGCAGTGTTGGTTGTGGTGCTTGAGATGGAAGCATGGCTCGTGGTGTCGCCGACAACTTCATCGACAATAGCGTGCCCATCAGGCGGTCGACTTCTGCATTAAAAGCCAGCGACGCCTCCCCAAACACAGCCGCCGTCTCCTCGATATTGTGGCGTGCGTCAAAGACGGTCGCCTGCAGCGCCCGCTTCTCGGCTTCGGCATCTTCCAGCATGCGGTCCCGGGCGGCAACGCGCTTGTTGGCGGCGTCGAGCTGTTGCTGTAGTTCGCGGATCAGGTCCTGTTGCTTCGAAATAACGGCGGCGGAAGCTGCGTGTTTCTGCTTCTCCACCTCGAACGCTTTTAGGTCGGCGGCATGCTGGTGGCGGGTTGCGGCCAGCTCATTGTCGACGGCCCGCCGGCCCTCCCTCTCAATCTGGAGGTGCGTTTCGACCGTCCGCTGCCGGTCAATGTGCAGGGTCAACTGCTGCTCGACATGCCCGAGCTGTTCAATGTGCTCGCGCAGGCTGTCAATCTCGAGGGCGCTCGCCTCGACCTGGTCCTTGAGGTCGCGGTTGTCGATGCGGAAATCCTCCATGATGCCGTTGTGATCCTCAAGCTGGTTGTACAGGGTCTCGATGCGCTGTTCAGCGTTTGTGAGTAAGCGCTTGGTGTCTTCGTGGCGCCGCTTTTCGAGGTTCAGCAGGGAGTCGTCGCCGGACATGGAGGATGCCGATGGTTGTGGTGGGGGCGGCACGGCCGACTGTGCGGACGGGGTCGGTGATGAGCCGTTGGCAGAGCCATTTGTGTGGTAGCCGCCGTTTATGGAGCGGAAATTGTTGACAATGTGCTCGAGGCGCGCAACAACTTCTGGTGACAACCCGTCGAGTAACGACGCCGAGTCGCCGCCAGGAAGAGCACCAGCCGCACCCGGCAAAAGCACTGACGGAGGCGGCAGAACGGGGCTCGGTCCTGTCTGTCCATCGGCGCTACTTGACGATTCAGGTAGGCTGCTTGTGCTGCCGTCTGGCAGTGATGGCGGCATCTTGTCGAGGCCAAGGCCGCTTGTGACACCGCCGAGTGGTTTAAGAGAAAACGGAGCGAATGAAGGTGACGGAGGGCGGTCTGTTGTGTAAGAGGCCATCGAGCCGTGGAAATTCTCTGTTTTCGTGGTAAGAATGGGCCAGTCGTCTCTGACCAAGGCAAATGCCGTCTTATCGCGTTCTGCCGTTCAGCTCGCAGCTCGCGGCTGATTTCTTCGTCTGCTGTGTGTGAGAGTCGAGGCTAGGTCACGATGTGGTCGGGGAGGTGCACAGTTGTCATAAATCGAAGTGAGGATGTGGTGTTGAACAAAAGTGCAGTTGGACGGCGGAGGTTTGCTTGAGCTTTGTGTGTTTGGCAAGTTGTTGGAAACCAAAGTTGCTTCTCGAGTAATTCCCAAGAAAGCAAAATCCCAAGAAGAAAGGCGACAAGAGGCGAGACCAAGACCCAAGACCCGTGCTTGCGGCCCCCTGTTATCCTGGTTCTCCTCACTGACAAATGTGGTATAGTGGGCGGCCCTCTTGTCGCGAGCCCCGTGCCGACTGGAAGGGCGGCTGGGGGAGTGGTGGGAATGGTCGATGCTTGAATGCTCGAGTGGTTCTGTGGAGTTGCAACGAGTCCTTGGTAATATTGGCACTGAAGTTGCAGAGGATGAGGCTCCGGAGGATGTCGTAATACGTTGTAAGTGCGGCGAAAAAAGAGGAACGGCAAAAAGAATTCGAGCAAAAATATGTCAAAGGATATGCAGTTCAAGAAAAGGTTAAAATTCAAAAAGAAGAGACGAAAAGGCTAATAGTTTTGACGTGACAGAAAATAGAAACAAAATGAGAGTGTTCTGGTGGAAAGGGACTGCACAGCCTCCAGGCTGACAAAAAAAAGTTCACACTAAAATCCCCTGTACACACCCAACGCGCCCACTATTTCTCAAATAACTACAACAACAACATCGACAAAATGGCCAAAAGGAAGCCACAATTAAATTGATAATATTTTAAAAAATATTAAATAAGTAGTAGAAGAGGATGAATCGGTTGATAGAATGCTCAAATTCTAACCAGCTTTCATGTTTTGTTAAGTTTGTTAAGAATATGCACTGTTTAACTTTTGGTGCGCAATTTTTTTTGTCAGGAGGGAGACAGCCTCTCCCCTGCGGAATTGGCCAACCGACTCTGGCGCTTCGAGGCTGAGAGACAGGAGAGCTTCGAGAATGGAGACAGAGGGCCGATCCACGGCGATCGAAACAGTTGGCGGCGATGGAACAGAACAGAAAAGAAAAGAGGAGAGAAACACAAAGGGGCTGAAAAAGATGTATCACAGAGGCAAGAAAGGAGATGCCACGACTCGGTGGGAGAAGTACAAATGAAGGAGAATAAAGGGGCTGATCTGTTGTGTCGCCGAATGGGCAAGAACGACCAAGGCTACGAACGCGGCGAAGATACAGCAGGAGCTCGTCGAGGAAAGAGTAGACGAGGACAAAACAACAACGGAAGGTGCAGATGACTTGACTTCCAAGTTTGAAAATAATGACGAGGCTAGCCTCTCTTTTCGCCATCTACTTCATCTTTCCATCTCTCATTCTTCCACGTTCTCATTCTGTGATCTCGCTCTCGTTTCCTTTCGTTCTCATCATGGCATTCGCATTCATTCGAGGCTTGTCGCAGGTGGACGGGGTGGTCAGCCTTGGTTGGCGTGCTCCGCCGCAAGTGTGGGTGGGTCTTATGGTGGCAGGCCGTCCAATTGGAGAAGCTTGGTCAGTGCTGAACCTCGAGATGTGGGGGGAAGGAGCGACGTGCAGGGAATCTGGGTGGTTGAATGACAGAGGGAAAGAGCGAAAGAGGAGGGGAGCAAAGTAGACTGGAAAGTGTAGAAGGGAACAAGAAGGGAAGGGACGAGACGAGAGGTTGGTGGCAGGAAAGAGCGATACGGCGCTTTCCTTGCGTTTTGGTTTGGCGGGTTTTGTTGACAATCAAAAACGTGACTATGGGGGGCTAGGCCTTGCTTACTTCGACCGGCGGCGGAGCCTCCCGAAACTCGAACAAAGCATTCGGACCCCAACAAACAATGACAACACCAAGACCAAGAGCCAACAACCAACTGCAATTCGGCCGACGACGACGTAATACACGGCCAGCGAGGCCACTGCCACCGCAGCCATGCGCCTGATCAACACGAAAACACTCGAGCTCGAAGAGTACTTTAATAACATCCCGCCATACGCGATTCTGTCGCACACTTGGGGCGATGGCGAAGTGACGTTTACCGACTGGAGGGACCTGGATGCGGCCCGCAAGAAGGAGGGGTTCCGCAAGATTGAGCTGACGTGCCAGCAGGCGGCGCACGATGGCTACAAGTATGCGTGGGTGGACACAAACTGCATTGACAAGACGAGCAGTTCCGAGCTGTCAGAGGCGATCAATTCCATGTTTGCATGGTACAGAGACGCGCAAGTATGCTATGTCTTTCTGAAAGACGTCGTGGTCCCGGGCGAGGACGGCAACCCGATGCCCCTCGTGAAGCCCGGAGAAACGCCGCCGCCGCCGCCCGGTGGACGCAAAAAGTATCTGGATGATACAGCCGTTCGGCGAGCATTCAAATCGAGTGCCTGGTTCACGCGAGGATGGACGCTCCAGGAGCTGCTGGCACCGTCCAAGGTGCTCTTCTTCTCGTACGAGTGGCTGCCGCTGGCCACAAAAGATTCGGAAGGGCTGCTGATCAGCGACATTACCGACATCGACCGAACGTACATCAAACGGCCGGAAGATGTGTCGACGGCAAGCATTGCCCGACGAATGTCATGGATGGCAAAGCGGCGGACAACACGAGTGGAAGACACTGCGTACTGTTTGCTGGGATTGTTTGGTATCCACATGGCACTGCTCTACGGCGAGGGCCATCGAGCCTTCCTTCGTCTGCAAGAAGAGATCATCCGCGTCTCCAACGACCAGACCATTTTCTGCTGGCAGGCAAACAAGATTGGCCGACTACCGCCGGCATCACTCATCAACAGCGAGGATCCGCCTGCACCAGCGGGAGTCAAGACCACCGCCGCTTCCGCAAAACCCGTGCAGCAGGACACACACCGCAAAGCAGAACTGGACCAGTGGACAAGTATCCTTGCACCGCATCCAAAAGTGTTTCGAGACTCTGCACTCTACTTTTCCGAGTTTGGAAACACCGGTGGTGGCGGAGGTGGCATGAGCGGTTGGGCAGGAGGCAGTATGACTGGCAGCATCGGAAGCTTGAGCACTCTAGGCGGCGCCAATGCCTCGTCTGGCTCTTCTGAGATTACCCCTTACTCCATTACGAATTTCGGTCTCAGCATCTCTGTTCCGCTGTTATACACCGCCAAGGGAGCTTGTGCTGTTCTGGATGTTGGCTATCGACGAACCTCCAACGACCGCGCATCACGCATTGTCATTCCGCTCCATCGTGTCCAGAGTGGTCACTACATTCGCCTGTCGACACAGCTGCTTATCATGCAGGTCCCCGCGAGCCTGCTAGCGACACGCACTCAAATCTTCGTGGACTGCCGCAACGCTCAGACCCGCGGCACCTCGCTGATTCTCGGTCAGCGCGTCAGTGCTCGGCCCGTCAATATGGCCGGTGGCGCTGTCGAAAAGTCTGTCACAAACAAGGCCGGCGGTGCTGCCGACAAGCACCAGCCCGTCTTGTTCCTAACGTTCAACCGACCTGTCGACCTCGACCGAACACCCCTGGCCGCATCCGACATGGACTTTGTGCCGTTCCACAGCGCCATTGAAGTCGGCGACCACCGTCTGGGCACACAGAGCGCCGTCATTCTCTCTGGCAAGGCTGCCACGGCGGGAGGAGGCAGCGCCGCCACGACCGAGTCGTTCCACCTTCTTATCGGCGGCCGATCCAACTATGCATCCATGAATGGCGGCACGGGATCTCTCGCAGACTCTCCCGGCAACGGTGCTGCCAGCAAGAAGCATCGTGGCATCCTACCACACTCCTCCTCGTCATCAAGTACCATGTCTTCTTCAACGCCCGGGACGCCCACATCTGCCTCCACAGCAACTCCCTCTGGCTTTGGCATGTCCGATGGTCAGGTCAGCATGGACTGGCACGCCGACGTTTGGACGCGGCCGTCTTCTATGCTGGGCGGACTGGGCGAGGCAACGGCCCTCAAGCCACTCATCGACCGCCTGTCGGCCGACTATTTCGGTTCATGGTGCACCTCACGTGCTCTGCGCAACGTCCTGTCGTGGCGGTACGCGCCCGAGGGTGCACTAGTTGTCTACTTTGAACTTGATGAACTCTACAGCAGCAGCGCTGGTGATGGGCCAGACGGTGTTGTCGCGCCGGATCGTGCAGGCACTCCGGCCACTCTCAATGGCGACGACGACGAAATGATGCGCTTCAGCCACTTGCGGCGGTCGAATGCCACCACGTCGTCAATGCAGCAGTTGTACGAAATGATGGGACCGCCAAGGGCTGCACAGGCTCAAACTCAAACTCAGACTCAGACGACGACGCCAACAAGAGGAATCGTGGCAGATCTGGTGCGGCAAGCATCAATACCAGTGAGGACACGCTAGGTGGAGGGCGTGGTGTTTTTATTTAATTGTGAAGGTTCACAGATTGCCATTTATATCCTACTCATGATACCATAACTTCTGCATTTTATTAACACATTATTGTCCCATCTCGTGGTTTGCACAATGTTTATTCAATATGGTGTTATTCTGCACGCTCGGGGCATACTCGCGAGATGAGCCAGATGTGAAATCAACGTGATGTTGCTAAACTTTCGATCTTCACAGTTCAAATTGTCTATGTTTGAAAGAAAAACAATATGCAGAGTTTGATACGATATTTTAGGAAGATAAATCTGGCGAAAGATTAAAGCATTTTTACTTATTCAAATCAAACAGATACATGGTAAATTGTCAATTAGAAATCTTTTAATCTGTCCGTGAACTTGTGAACATTGATGGCTCACGATAACTAGAGAAACTGAAAGCAACGCTGGTAAAGTCAAAAAGTCCGTATTTCCTTTACTCCTTTCAGTTATCCCTGGAGCAAAAAGCAAGCACAAAGCACAAAAGCAAAGAAGTTAGGAAAGTATAATAGAATTGATGACTAGGAAAGAAAGAAAAATAAGAAGAAAGACAGCCCAAGACGACGTCGAAGAGACATTCTGCAGTGCTTTGTGACGCCATTTCATAAAAGAAAAACAGTCGTTAAAGTTTCCTGGTTCCCGTACCATCCATCATCTCCTGCGCTTTTAGAGTAGAGTACAGTGAAAAAGAAGAAAGGGGGCAGTAAAAATGAGAAAGGAAACGCGCCGAATACATTCTTGAAGGTTGAACAGTTGAACGTTGAAAAGCGAACTATGGCGGACAGATTGCTGGCAAAGACCAGTCAAAGAACGAACGGCAATAAAAGCAACGACGAAGGCGAAATGACTGGAAGATTGGAAGACTGGTGAGAATGGAAAAGACAGTAAAGGCGCGCGACAAAGGAGCATATGAAGGATGGAAATGGAGAAGAGATCTGAAAAAGTGAAAATAGATAGGAAACTAAGAACAGCAGTGACTAGAGTTGGAAAGATAACACACACCCACGTTTGGGCTGATGGAGTTTTGACAAGCTGAAGCAGGAATGCAAAATGAAAGGAGAATGGAGAAGTGGAAAAAAGAAAAGACTTCCGACAGGATGAAAAGATGAAAACGAAAAACAGACCCATCGACCCATCAAGGAAGGCTTTAAAAAAGAAACATCATGAAGAAAGGAGAGAAAAATGGAACGTCCGAGACGTCTTCATGTGAGATAAAATAACCGCGCGAAATGAGAAAACATTACATAGATGCCATCCATTGGGGGGGACAAGGAAAACCATGTGAAAAAGGAGAGCAAACACCCAAAGCACAAAGGTAATAAAAAGGACGTCAGTAACTAGGTCATGAGATAATGCCGTTCTCATATGTTTCAAATTCTTTTTGCCACCATGACGCCTTTCACACCCGCCGAACGCCAACACTATGACAAGAAAGCATTGCGCGACGAAGGAAACAGCCTCTTCAGGAGATCAAACTGGGGTATGTTAGGAAGCTGTTGATATCGAAGACACTAGCTCGGGAGAACTCACCTTAAACAGCAGGGGAAGGACCGCCCGGGGGACCCTGGTTGCCACCGAAGGGACCGGGGCCGTAGGGGCTGACAGCGCCGGGAACAGCGCCGTGGACGGGGTAGTGAGGCGGGGGAGGGGCGGGGCGGTAAGGAGTGCCAACACCCGAGTTGTTCTGCGAACGGCCCCACGACAGACGGACGCGCGAGTTGCCAATGGGGTAGCCCTGCATCTGGTTGATGGCCATCTCGGCAGCGTGGCGGTGCACGAACTGGACGAAGCCGCAGCCCTTGCCAGGCGGGATCTTGACGTACGTTATCTCGCCAAAGCCCTGGAAGAAAGAGCGCAGCTCGTCCTCAGTGACGTAGCCCGACAGGCCGCCAACGAAGACGGTGGTGTTGTTGGGGTCCGTGAACTGGTTCATGGGCTGGGGAGCCATGGGGCCAAAGCCGGGCTGATAGTAGCCACCGTTGCCGCCGCCGTTGCCCATGTTCCAGCCGCCCATCTGGTTGCCGCCCTGGTTGGGGCCGGGGCCGTGCATGTGGTTGCCACCGTGCTGGCCCTGGCCGTACTGATGAGAGCGAGTCTTAGGCGTCGCAGTCGAGATACGCATGGGGCGGTTGCCGCAGTAGACACCCTGCATCTCGATAAGAGCACGCTGCTGGTCGTTCTCGTCAGAGAAACGAACGAAACCGTAACCGCGCGACTGGCCCGTGACGGCATCAGTCATAATCTTGGCCGACTTGCAAGACGGGAAACGAGCCTGGAAGAGGCTGACGAGAACGAACTCGTTGACCTCGGGGCCCAGATCTCCGACAAAAATGCTGAACTCTGGGCTACGGTCGTCACTGTCAAGTCAAAACAGGTTAGCCTTGTATTTGGTTAAAGGGAGAAATGGAAATTGGAACACATACCGACGATCGACGAGACCACCGCCAGAAGCCCAGTTAAGCTTGAAGGTGCGGGTCGAGTTGGGGATGTTCGAGCCGTTCAGGCCAAGAGCCTTGGTGGCGGCCTCAACGGTGTTGAACTCAACGAAGCAGTAGCCGGCGTTGCCAGAGGCGCGGTCGCGGATGACCTTGACGTTGACGTTCTCGCCCGAGACGGTCGAGAAAACGTTCTTCACAAAGTTCTCGTCCATCCACGGCTCAAGCTCGCCCATCCAGAGAGTCTTGGAGGACTCGCTGCCCTGGGGGAGATTGGCAGCGTTGGGGGGGAACGACGAGTCGATGGAGGCGCCATTGATAGGGGTCGTGTTCGACTCGGCAGGCAGGTTGCCGTTGGAAGGAGGGAAGCTGGCCATTTTGATACTGCGAGAGTTGTTAATATTGCAAGCCAGAAAAAGTGAGGGCAAAAGGGCACAAGAGTGCAGTGAAGAAATGGTATGAAAGTTGCCAGGGATATTTCACTCACCAAAAGACAGTTGCTAAAATTGGAAAAGAGCCGAAAGAAGGAACCCAAAGACAATTCAAGCGTGATCGTAAACGTAAACGTAACGCCTCGCGCCTAGAAAAGAAAAACTAGGAGGGGGAAGGAAGTTGGTGCGTAGAAAACGTAGACGACGTGGAAGATGCGAAAACGACAGTGACGAATGCACAAAGGATGGCAGAAACAGTCGTGAAGCTAGTAAAAGAACTGAGAGAAAAGTCAGCGTCGGCCATAAGGTGAGAGCGGCAGAAAATGCCAAAAGCAAACGAAAAAACCAGTGCTAAAAAGAACGAGATGCAGGGCATAAGAAATGAGAAAATGAAAATAATCCAGAAATAGCCGGGGTAAAACGGCCGAAAAGAAAAAGAAAGAAAGGAAAAACAGAAAACACGACGCGACTCTCAATCTGGAGCCACTGCCTCGTGGCAGGTTCCAGCTCTCTCTGCCCTGGCTATGAATTGAACTGGCCAGCGCTCAAGACAGCTCGCTTGAAAGGCACAGAAGCTAGTTCCATGCACCATCCTGATTGTGCTCCAGTGTGTTCTCGCACGCTGTACGGCCAGGGGTTCGTATCACGTCGCCGGCTGTCAAGTCGAGAAATGTCTTTGACAGCGCCCAGTGCTGTTCTGAAGTGGAACAACAGAACAGGTGTGTCCATCGGCCGGCAATGGCATCGTTCACCCCAGAAATCCCGTTCATCACGCGTTTAAACGAGATGAGGTGGGAAAAACTGGAAAAAATAATAACCAGATAGCCAGAGCCAAGCTGTCAAGACTGGCCAGTTCTGCTGAAGGCTCTTCAAAATCCCATATTCCCGTTCCTGAATTTGACAGCCTGGAACTTTAACCGCGCATCCAGCATCCAGAGGCCGCCGAGAGACCGGAAAGCCTAAAGTCTGGTGCCTTTTCGAAAAAAGACGGCCCAAATCATCGACTTAGGGACACTGGAGGAAATTGGGAACGGGCGGAATTGTGGCCAGATGGTCGCCAGGCAAGAGTCGATGCGCAAAATTTTGGTGCATATATGACAATCCGAAGGAATGGCGCGTTGCCATGTGAGCTGAATGAGCTGTGCTGACCGCCTCGCCCAACAAAAAGACTCGGGCCAACTTTTCAATGCCTGGTGCTGGCAATTGGAAGCCGTTCGTCGCAAGAAACGGGTGCAGTCAGATATGCGCGTTATTCCGGCAATTCTCGGTTCGCATATTGGCTCGCTTTGTGGCGCCGTGCTGTCCGCAATTGTTTGCCGGATCCATCGCCAATTCGGTGAATCGCCGCATCAATCTTCGTCGGCCGGTAGCAAGATGTGAAGAGCAAAAGATGCAAATCCGAGCCGTACCAGCAATCCGGAAGATCTGAGCGCGATTGGCGGAATATGATAACGCGTCGTCGGCAAATTTGTGGATGTTTCCGATCAAGCCGGAGAGTCGGGAAATAAGAAAGTAAGCAGCAATGGCTGAGGGTATTTCGTCGATTGAAGTCGCGTTTGGCGGCGCATAGTGTGACGGAGATGAGATTTGGTTCGTTTGTCCGCCGGAGGAGAGTCGATTGAATCGAGAGAGGGAAAAGGCGCCGAGACAACCAGCGCGGTCCAGAGAGAGAGAGAGGTAGGCGCAGTAGGAAGACAAGACAGGGAGATACAGGCAACGAGGAAACACAGAAACAGGAACAGAGACAGAAAAGAGAGACAGGAAGAGACAGTAACAACGCGCGCGCGAGACTCCAAGACGGAGCACAAACAAAGAAACAGAGGCAAAAGAACACAGCGACTGTCGCAAATCGCGAGCCGCAGGTCGCAATTCGCGTCGGCGCGATGTCGAAAGAGTTGAGGGCTTACCTTGAATCGCAAAAGCTC
Source organism: Sporothrix pallida (assembly GCA_021396235.1). NCBI lineage: Eukaryota > Fungi > Ascomycota > Sordariomycetes > Ophiostomatales > Ophiostomataceae > Sporothrix > Sporothrix pallida. The sequence goes on along the minus strand of WNYG01000048.1, from coordinate 123,744 downwards.
AATTGACAAGGGGTAACGAGCGCGACGGCAAAACACAACTGTCGATAGAGAGATTGATGTAAGCGGGTTTGTCAAGCGACAAATGATAAGAGAGAAGACGTGAAAGTGATAAGGAAGGGAGAAAGAAGCGTGAAGCTGCAGAAACTGTTCGTCGGCAAAAACGGAGGAGCAAACAAAAAGTGACTCGAACGAAGATGCGTGATGCGACAATGACGGCAAAAATCACACCAAAAAATGAAGATGCGTTTGGGGAAGAGGAATTGGGGGAGGAAAGGATTGAGAAACCACGAACAAGAAGCAGGCAACACGAACGAAAAGAAATGCGCGTAGCAAGATCGATAGAAAGTGATGAAAAAGAGAAAAAAGAGTCACGAAAATGTGAAAGGAAAAAAGAGAAAACGAAAAGCAATAGAGGGGGGAGAAAGGAGAGAAGGTGGGGATAAGTGTGCTACATGAAGGTGAAAAAAGGTGTGAAAAAGAGGGAAGGTACGAGGGAGGAAAGGGAGGGAAAGAGGGCGACTACCTGAGAAAGAGCGAACGAGGAGATTTTCGGGCGGCACTGTGCGTGCTCTGGGGGGGTGGGATGACAGGGTGGATTACTGGCTAGCAATAGTGGGTAGGGGAAAGAACAAGGGAGAACGGCGCAGAAGGGGCGAGCGCCAGGGCAGCGAAAAAGAAAGAGAAAAATCGAGTTAAAAATTAGTGCAGTGAAAAAACTGGGCAGGAAAGACGGGACCAAGCCGAAAAAAATTGGCAGGAAGCAGGACGGAGAGCGCAAAAATAGCACCAAATGCACCAAATCAGAGAGCAAACTGAAAAATAGGGCAGTTGCGACCGCGCAGAAGTGGAGGCGGAACCGCAGGAAGGCAGCCAGGGTAGGGGCAAAGCTGGTGAGGCAGGTGCTTTCGAGCCTTTTTTTTTCGTCTTTCTTGGTGCGCTCCTTCGCTCTTTCTTTTCTGAGCAGCTCGGCGACTGACTGCCTGAAATCGCGCACTGTGCATCAGTTGTTCTGGAAGAGCACTCGTGCAGGTCCATCCAGGTGTGTAATTTTAGGCCGTTGACTACTGTTTAGCGGGCGGGCAGTGCTGAGGAGGCGTGTCATTAACAGGCGACATTTGAGTAAGATAGCAGCGGCTTCCAGGCACCTCAGGCACGAGTACAATTACGCAATGCACTGAAAGGACCGGGTACAAAAGAGGCAGGAACGCCAGCGGTACCTGATATCAGAGCGCGAAACGACATCGTGAGAATTGAATGGGAAGGAGCAGGGGACCGCCCCAGCAAAGCGCCAAAAAAAAAAAAAAAAAAAAAAAAAAAAAAAAGACGAGACGAAAGGAAGCAGAAGAAAAGAAATAAAAAAAAAGAGAGAGAGAAAAGAAGGAAAGAACTGTGGAGAGCATAAAATCTCCACTTTTTCTAGATTCTGGTTTTGCCCTTGCCTTTTTCCCACGTCTTTTTGCGCGACACTGGGAAAGAGCAGAGAAAGAGAAGGGGCGATTGAGGCCTGTGGTTGGCTGCGCACAGAGGCCCTAGCTCTTTAGCTCTCGCGCGGTCAAAGAAGTGCTCGAGGGCGAGGAGGGGCAATGCGCGTTATCGACATCGACGGAGACAGCCAGGCGATTTAGTTTGAGGTTTATCGTCGGGTTTGCTGGAGCTCATTGTCGGCCCTCGATTCCACTCGCGTTTCTGCACGTCGACGCCCATCGCTCTTTCCCGCTTCGGCTGGAAGACAGTCCCAAGACGGTCCCAATCGAACGCACCTGCATGCCGAGCGTATCTGGGAAGGCAAGTGCAAGGTACTTGTAACTTGCGCTTTCCCGCCGCAATCTGCAGGTCACGCAAGGGAGGCCAGTACTGCATTAGCGCGGTTCTGTGGCGGCGTTGCTCTTGGCCCTATGGGGTGTAGAAGAGGAGTTGTGGTCATGACTACGACGATGCTCAAAAAGCCTGATGTTCCTTCTGTCGTTTTGTCGATTCCCGTCGTTTTGGGTATCTTTTTTCTTCCCTTTTTCTTCTTTGGGGGGGGACCGAGTATCGCGATAGTTTGGAGTTGTGTGTGGGCCGTGTGGACCCGCACTGTGTTCCTTCCTTCCCCAACGCCCTCGGTGCTCACACACCCTCTCTTTCAACGAATACGGTTGGCTCTCTTCTCAATGGTCCCTCCTTCCCTTTGTTTCTCCCTCCTTGTTTCTTTCTTCTGCATTCTGCACAGGCGGCTCTTTCCTGCTGCACATTCGCTGTTGCCTCCCGACAATGCTGCTCTCCTGCTCCTTCCAGTTGTTGTCCCCCCCCCCTGATCGCCAATGCAGAAGCATCCATAATGATTAGCATACGGGCCAATAAGGAAGGCCCAGTTATTGCTTCCTTCAAATGTAAAATACTGTGTCCTGTGTCGCCACGGCCTCATGCTCGTTGACCTCATGAGCTCTTACTACGTATATGTCCTCTTTTTCAGCTTTCAGCTCTCTTTCAAAGCTCTTCATTCGTTTACCCACTTCTCACAGCACCCAACCAACTAGCCCTACCCTCCATCGGCAACGTTCACCCTATCCCTCTCTCCTAAACCGGACAATCCGGAAGAAGGCCGAGATGTGAGCAATTATGTCATACACTCCTTGTGCTAAAGGCTAAGGCAGCATCTACCGACCAGCACACGCAAAAACCGGAGATCTCGCAACACGTGCAATGGCGAGCGTTGCGACGCCCGTGGAGAAGCCTAGTTGTCCCGATGCCACAGATATCGATTGCTCTATGCTAGATATGTTATCTGTGCAACATCGAGGCCTCTGTGTTCGATCTCGTTCAAAATAGGCGAGACGTGACAGGCTCTCGCCTGGACCAGCATGCTCATCCTTCAGGCTTCTATAATTTCCATTCCCAAAAGCATATTCCCATCCAGCCGTGCAAGACACAGCTTCGAAGCTTGACCTTCATGATTTGCAGCCAAAATGATCGCCCGGGACCATCCCTGGCTAAAAAGAGACGAGAGCAGGCAAAAAGAGGCAGATATGAGAGGGAGGGATGAGATCCACGAACGCATCCGCTGGATGGACGCGGGAAAAGGCAAAAATGAATCTCATGTCAGAAAAAACGAGAGACATGAAAGACAAGAAAGACACAAAAAAGGTACGACGCACGATCAAAGACAAAAGACAGGACAAAAGAGAGACACGGGACGGGTGCACCATGCTATTTACCGCACTATCCCGGGGCCTGGGTGAGACTGTCGTCGGGCTTCCTTGGGTTTTGACTTTTGCTGAATCATAGTTGGGTCGATACTGGGTCAGTTTTCAGTTTTGCTGGCTATTACTACCCTGAAACGGACTAGTCTTTTTTCTTTTCTGTCTCTGCGCACGTACGTAAAACGCGTGCGCTCAAAAAGTTAAATTACCGTCGCGCCTGTATTTTTAGACCGCGTTCGGGCTGTCGGGACGCGTTTTCGCTCCCATGTCACATTCGTTTTTCTGTCTCTTCTGCTTTTGGTAACATATTTTTCCTGTCGTCATCCCTGACCTTATCCGACAGCTCTTATCATTGTTTCCAAGGAACGAGTCTGAGCAAATACCCCGTCCCAACAGCCCGTCCCGTCTTTGTTTTGTTTCGGCGGGAAGGGGGAAAGGAAGTTGGGGTGTCGAAAAGAAAAAGAAAAAAGGCTGCAAAGGAAGATTGCTCGCACAAAACAGCCGCGTACAAGATTTGCGAGGCCACAAACGAGGCTGTGTCCCAGCTTTTCCTTGTACAGGTCTTACAAGTCTTACAAGAAAGGTACACGCACGACACCTCGCAGACACAGATCTGGCTCCTAATCTTGTGCCCCGTCGTCGCAAGTCGTACCCGTCCCACAAGGCCACTCCATCCCCTCACCGTGCTGCCAGCACTGTTTTGAATGAGTGCCGCAATTGCAAAATCGACGTGATGACCTGCAGAGGACATTTTCAGGGCAATTGGATTGGATTGGCGACTCGGGATGAAATCTGAATCTGCACATGCTCCGTCAAAAAGGAACAGGCAACAGGGGCAGCATGCATTGAAGCAATCCTACCATCTTACGTGGGAAACAGGGATAACGGACACAAAAAAGGCAGAAGCAACGCTGCAACCCCTGTCCTTTGCAGTCGATGATGCCTGTCACTTTGTGCCCAATTGCTTGATTTGATATCGAAATGCTGGCACCTTGAAGGCTGTGCAGCTGGTATTTCATGTTTCCCATTGTCTTGATCCTAGTCTGTCCATCTTTACAAGGCAGCAGGGTACAAAACAAACGTTTAATATCTCTTCAAATGCCACGAGCAAGTGTCAAAGATTTTATGACAAGAGAGATACCTCAAATAGGAAAGAACGCGGGATGGAGGGGTATTTACCGCTGCTAAGGATAATGCAACCCTGTCAAGCAGGCAATATCTCGTAGCCCGTTGGTTGTATCTGGTGGACAAGAGGTAAGATACCTACAATTTGCCATGATCAGAAATACGGCGTACTTCAACAGTTATATTAAACGAAATATAAATCAAACATTGGATGAAAAGGTCTAGTGTTGTGACGGGAAGTCATTCTTCCATTAATCCGTAGGAAGCAGGTGTATGGGAGCTGGGGAGGAAACTGCGAACATGTTGGTACATACGCGCATCGTGAAAGTTCAACAGAAAAAAAAACATGATTTTGGGATTGTAACATGTTTGTTTATTATATTATCTTCGTGTAATTTTGTGGATTTTTTCTGATGTGAATTTATTTATTTTTTAAAAAAAGGAGAAAATGAATGAATGAAAAGTGAGAAAAATATATAAAATCCAGAATCAAACATTTCCTGACAGTTTAAAGGTTCCAGATATTGTTACGAAGAGAACAGATGGAGCCAGAACCTCCACTCTTATCCGTATTTCCGTTTACCCTGCTGCATGTAAAGAACAACATCTGCAGAAGCGTCAGCAAAGACGGGCCGATGAATGTCGCGGCTGTTTTTGCTGGCTGCAGTTATCTCGTTTCCTTCATCTCGACAAAAGCTCTCTTACCGTACTCTATTAACACATTTTTTACGCGACTGGAGCTTCGCCGACAATGTCGGCCTCGGTGAGCCTTGGCAATTGTTCCATATTGTTTTCTAGAAGGAAAGAATAAACATTTGACAACTCAGCCGTGATCTGTACCTTGCAGATGATGGAGACGGCAGGCTGATCATGGCCCAAAATTCTCCGGCATATTGATCCAATTGATGATGTGTGTGTCTGCCGCCTGATATCGGGGTTCGCTATAGGCGCCGGATGTAAAAGATAGAGGAAGAAAAAACGTGGCTTAAAGACTTTCAATCGATGTGATATGACATGAATGAAAACCATGAGAACTGATAAAGCGAAATGGGCGATCTGTATGAAAATATGAGACGAAATTCATAAAATCGATGACTGGGGAGCATGTATTCTTTCCTACGTATGGGTTTTGCATCTCGATATTTTTGTCCGAAAATACAATGAGAACCATTGGCCGTGCTTCACTGCTTTATCTCACAATATTATGAAAACAATAGATTTGTGCTGATGTTGGGTTGTTTTACATGGAATTTCATGGATGCCGTTGAGGTTGTTCATGGATGTTGTTTGGGGAAGAGCGCTGTAGACCGCTGTAGACTGCTGTAACAACTCCTGAACCCCCTGAATTGATGTCAACATGATGACAAAACAGCGCCACGTGACTGCTTATTCATCGTGTTTCGTGCCTACCCGTGGCGCACGTCACAACGGCCGCCGCCTAGCGCCTAGCGCATGCTGTGGAGGGAAGGTCCCCGCCCAGGCTCTTGCCGGAGCTTCCCTTTTGTGTGGGTGTGGCCACCCCTCCACAATTTGGCCCCCGTTCTCGCATGTTCCGGCCAGGCACGGCGACGTTGACGACAACAAAGACGCAAGTCGGACGCAGACTAGACGATATCAGCGACATACGAAGCTTTATTTTCATATAGACGGTCATTTCTCTTTCTGCTACCTGCAATTGAGCATAGCGAGCATTGTCTTTCACCTGTTTCTCCAGAGCACGAGACATACACACTTTACCTTCCTTCAATCTTGATATCACGACAATAGCTACACTGAAGCTCAATCCGGTCCCATATCCGCGCCCATCCCGCTGAAAAACAGCGTGGGCGGCTCCTATACACACAAACAATCTCCCCAAATGCCATCGTCAACCTAAGATGGCAGAACAGTCGACCGAGCAGCGAGAGCTCTCGCTGGTAGAAAAGGTCGATTTTCGGATCCTCAATGTAGCCAACAACGAGAAGAAGCTGCAGGAGCTGCTGAGCAAGTTTCTTGTGCCGCTTTTGCTCAAGGGCGCCAGCGACCATGCCTCTGTGCGTGCCAAAGTGGCCACTGTGGCTCATCGTTTGAAGCTCTTTATCAAGCCGCCAGGGTGAGTCTCCTGTCGTCGTGTCAATATATATTTCCTCCTACTAACATAACCAGGGTCATCCTTCCCGTGGCATCACTTGTTGACCAGTTCAAGTCGACCGAGTCGCCAGTCGTGCGCCATCTCGACATTACATTTATCCAACACAGCATCGGTCGGCTGACGGCCAAGGAACGCCGTGATTTGCTGCCGGCCTTGTTCCGTGGCATTTCGCATGTTAACAGCAGCACGCCCGCGCTTTTTGATATTATTCTGCAAACGCTGCAGGTCCTCAAGGTCCCTTCGCGCGGGTCGCAAGAAGATGATGCTTTTGCCGAAGCCATTGGACTCGCCGATCCGGCAGACGCGGCGTATGTGGCCGAACGGTTTGGCCAAGTGTTTTTGCTATCCCGTGGCGGCAGCGGCGGCGTAGCCTCGTCACAAATGACTCCAGCTGCCGTCACTACCTTCTTTGGGATGGACCAGGAGGACGCATGGCTGCGCCAGGGCACAAATTTGGCCGAGACACGCATCCGCGTGGCTCAGTTTCTAGCGAGCGGCGCATTCTCTCACAACGACGACACCGAGGTGGCCCGTTTTATGCCGTCACTCTATGCCGCCGTGCACACCGACAGCCGGGTTTCTTCACTGGGCGAGGATCTGCTGAAACGCACAAAGGTGTCTCTCGAGTCCAAGGCGCTCGTCGAGCAGCTGTTTGCCGCACATGCTGCTCTGCCGCCAGCCTACCGAATCCGGATTTTGAACCTGCTGAGCCGCTCGGCACTGTCGACATCGTACACGGACGAGATTCTCAACGTGGTTAAGCGGGACATGAGTGCGAGTAAGGAAGCACCAGTCGATGCTGCAGCAGTAGATCCGTTTGCCGGCGCCCCAGTGCCCTCTCGTGTCCAGGGCCTTGAGATGGCCAAGCTGTACAATGCGCTCTTCGAATATATCAACTGGATTGCCCGCATTGGCCCCAACAAGCACGATTTTGCCATTGGCCGCCCATTGATCGAATACCTCCAGCAATACATTGAAGGCCTTGGTTGGCCGTTGCCCGTAGCATCCTCGACGAATATGGACAATGACTCTCTCAGAGCCAAGGCCTACGAGACGATCGGCCAGCTGGCCAAGGGCGCACGCATGACAATGGCCGAGCGTCTGGCACTGGCCCGCTATTTCTTCCGCTCGCTGACGGAAGACCCTGTCAATGAGGTGGTTGTGAATGTCGACGGTGCACTCTCGAGCCTGTCGTCTGTTTTCACCCCTGAAACAGAGAACAAGTCCAAGGCTTCAGCGAACGCAATGGACGAGACGAACGAAAAGAAGGAGCAGCAAGAAAAGGAGCGCGCTGAGATTGAGCCCGAGCTCCGCTCTATGCTTCTCGAGTACATTAGCCACAAGGACGGCGACGATGCCGAGGCAGACCCCAAGATCCGCCGCAGTGCACGCCACGCGGCAGCCAAGTGGGCCAACAACTGCCTCCGGTTTGCCGACCCGATCGGCCGCTGGATTGATATTCTGGCTGCTGCCGGCCGCCGTGGCGAGCGTAGCGACGTTATCGAGGAGGGCCACAAGGGTCTCGATCCCTGGACATACTACAGCAACAATGTGGACGGCCTGGTGCTGCCACAGTGGCCTGAGCTTGTGCAGACATTCTTCAAGGAACGTGTTGGCGGCGAGCCCGAAGCAGAGAAGACCGGCATGGATGTCGATGGCCTGTCTGTCTTTGTCAACTTCCCGGGCGAGATCATCGACGCGTATGCTCTGGCCGTCAACTACTGCAAACGTGTCTTGCTGTTGACAGCCCTCACCGACTTCAAGGTCGAGCCTGGCTGGGAGCAGCAGGTCGAGACATTGGTCAAGTCGGACAAGGCCAGTAGAGATATGATCCGTGCCTGCCTTGCATCTTCTGCCGAGCACCAGCAGTCTCTTCAGGATCTTCTGGGAGCTGCTTTCGAGGGAATGCTTCTCAAGGACAAGCCGACTATTGTTGAGGCGTGCGGCCGCTGCTTTGTCGAGCTGGCCTCGCTGGCACCGCAGGCCGCTCTGTCGATACTGGCTGGCCGTGCTTCTGAGCTTCTGCCGCTTGCCACATCCAACAAGAAGGAGATCCGCAAGCTGGCTGCCGCCGCTATCGGTATTCTGGGTGCACATCCCGATAACTCGGTCGAGAGCATCACCAAACTCAAGGCAGATCTTGTGGTCGCTGCACAGCCATGGAAGTCGGCAGTTGGCTCCGAGCTGAATGCAACTGAAGGCGCTTTTGTCGCCTTGGCACATCTACTGTCGCGCATTGTCTTTTACGATACCAACGATACAGACAGGACTGCACTCGTCACCGATGCTGAGACTCTGTTCCCTTCTGCCAAGGAGATTGGCGACGCTTCTGCATCATTCCAAGACGCACTGTTTGATGCACTCTCACAACTCTGGACGGCCGGTATTGCATGCCTTCCGGGATCTACAGACGACGACAAGGACAAGACCATCAAGGCATTTGTGGATGTGCTCACCACACAGGCGAAGAAGGGCAATGAGCGGGCCATTGCCGCCCTGGGCCGTCTTGCTATCGCTGTTGGCGCTGATTCAACTGGTGAAGAAACTGAATCCACCGACAAAGGCAAGGACAAGACAGACACCGACATCACTGCACTCATTCTCTCCAAGCTGTACGATCTCTACGAAATCAAGCAGGCTGAGGTGCACTTTGCTATTGGTGGTGCCATAACTGCAGCCGTGGCTTGCTGGGATGCTGATGTCGTCGAACTGTCTCTTGACGTGCAGTCGTCCTCCTCTGAAAAGGCTGCGTTCCGTGTTCCCAAGCGCTCGCACCGTCTGACGGCGGCTCTCGACAAGATCCTGACAGATGGCAAGACGACCAAGCCAGCCCTTCTCAAGGCGTCCGGCATCTGGCTCTTTACTCTGATCCAGCACTGCGCCCACTTGCCCGAAGTCCAGAGCCGTCTGCGCGAGTGCCAGGTCGCATTTATGCGTCTCTTGAGCGCCCGTGACGAGCTGGTGCAAGAGACGGCATCGCGGGGTCTGGCACTCGTCTACGAAAAGGGCGATGCGCCACTCAAGGGCGACCTGGTTCGCGACCTCGTGGCGTCGTTTACTGGCAGCGGCACGCAACTCAAGGTCGACGAGGACACGGAACTGTTTGACGCCGGCGCTCTGCCTACGGGCGAAGGCAAGTCGGTCACGTCGTACCGCGACATTGTCAACCTGGCCAACGAGGTCGGCGACCAGTCGCTCATCTACAAGTTCATGTCGCTGGCGGCCAATGCGGCGACGTGGTCGACACGCTCGGCTTTTGGCCGGTTCGGCTTGAGCAACATTCTGTCGTCCGAGGCCGAGACAGTCGACCCAAAGCTGTACCCGAAGCTGTTCCGCTACCGATTTGATCCCAACACCAACGTGCAGCGGTCGATGAACGACATTTGGAAAGCACTCGTCAAGGACTCGAATGCGGTCATCGAGACACACTTTGACGCTATCATGGAGGACTTGCTGAAAAGCATTGTTGGCAAGGAGTGGCGTGTGCGTGAGGCGAGTGCAGCAGCTGTTGCCGATCTTGTCCAGGGCCGCCCCTTTGCCCAGTACGAAAAGTACTACCAGGAGATCTGGGCAAAGGCGCTCAAGGTGCTCGACGACGTCAAGGGATCTGTTAGAGAAGCAGCACTCCGTCTCTGCATCACGCTGTCCAACACGCTTGTGCGGCAGCTGGAAGAAGATGGCAGCGGAGGCAGCGCCGGCGGTCCTCGCAAGAATGCGCAGGCCATGATGAACGAGGCGCTTCCCTTCCTCATGTCCGACAAGGGCATCGAGAGCGTCGTCGAGGACGTCAAGGTGTTTGCGACGATTACGGTCCTCAAGATCGCCAAGCACGGCGGCAAGTCGCTGCGGCCGTACATTGCGGCCATGGTACCGCATCTGCTGGGCCTGCTGAGCACGATCGAGCCGCAGGCCTTTAACTACTACTACATGCGCAGCGGCGACGACGACCGCGAGAAGCTCGACAAGATGCGTAGTGCCATGGTGTCGCAGTCTCCGATTTCCGAAGCCATCGAGAACAGTCTACGGAGTGTCGACGCCGATGTCCTGACGGAACTGGCGCCGGGAATCGAGGCCGCCATGAAGAGCGCCGTGGGCATGCCGACCAAGATTGGCTGCGGTCGCGTTCTGCAGACACTGGCAACACGCCACGCGCTCGATTTCAAGTCCTACAGCGCGCGGTTCCTCCAGTTGCTGGGCAAGCAGCTGCTCGACCGCAACGACGAGGTCAGCCAGAGCTACGCCAAGACGGCCGCCTACGTGATCCGCACAGCGCCCGACGCCGCCCGCGAAAAGTTTGTCGGCCACCTGATCGATCTGTATTTCAACGCCGAAGACGAGACGCGCCGCCAGAAGGTTGCCGACGCCGTGCTGTTCCTCTCGAAAATCAGCCCCGACCATTTCAACGCGCTTGAGGCTCGCCTGCTCCCTCTTTCGTATGTGGCCCGCCATGACGCCGACGAGTACGTCCACAAGGCTGCCGAGGAGGTCTGGAGCAAGCACGCCGGCAGCAGTCTGAGCGTGGCCCGCTACGTGCCCGAGATTGCCGCCCTGACCCAGCGCGGGCTCGACACGGCGCAGTGGGCGCTCAAGCACGCTGGTGCACGCACAGCGGCTGCTGCCGTTGGGTCCGTCCTGGCGGCCAGCGATCTGAGCGGACAAGTCAATGTGGCACACCTCAAGCTACTTTGGCCGCTGTACGAGCGGGCACTGGCCCTCAAGACGTTTGAGGGCAAAGAGAAGCTGCTGGACGTGCTGCCGGATGTCGTAACAAAGGGCAAGGCGCTGTGGCAGGACGACGCCAAGGTTGCAGCGTCTCTCCGCAAGATTGCAACCGTCGAGGCCAAGCGCAACAACGACGCCTACCGCGTGCACGCCTTCAAGTGCATTTGGAAGGTGGCGGCTGCACGGGAAGACGAGGCGGCTGCGACAATGTGGGACGATATCGTCACAATTGTCACGCCGCACTTGGAAGCCTTGAAAGAATGGGAAGATGCAAAGGACAATGGCGACAAGATGGACGTCGACTCGACCAACGGCAACAAGAAGGACTCGACAGCCGCGGCGAAAGAAAAGCTCGTCAGACAGACGGCCGAGAATGCTCTGGACGCTGTTGCGCGCGGCTACCACCGACCAGCCCTCAAGAAGGACCCGCGGGCTGTTTTGAGCGCTATCTGGGCTGCTTTGGCGCCGTTTGTGGGCAGCGACGCCTACATTCTTGTGAGAAGAACGACATGGTACAAGGCTGTTGGTGAACTTCTCGAGGCAGCTGCAGCAGTGGATATTGCTTCACCGTCAGCTGAGAGCGGTGATGAGCTGGTGCTGGCCTATCTCAAGTCACTCGATGTCGACACGCCCGAGGCAGGCACAGAGGCTCAGCGTTCAGCACGGGCCAAGGCACTCAAAGAACTCGTCAAGGCGAGCAAAAAGGGCGCCTTTGGAGCCATTGGAGGCGAGGCAGCAGGAAAGATCAAGGCAGCCGTGGATGGTGCCCTGTCTACAGAACGGTCTCTCGATGTGCAGAAGCTGTTGAGAGAAGCCGTGGCAGAGGGGAAAAAGTAAAGTTTGAAGGATTGTTTTGTATAAGAGCGTTTTTGTGATTTCTGTTTATATATCATAGAGCATCGTGCGAATATATTTTGACGTTTATGTGTCGTCCTTTTAGTGTGAGCAAGGTTGAATGTTTAACAGTGAAATCATCATTCAAAATATGCGACTCTTTCTCAACATATTTAAACTACTTCTATGTGCGCAGTTCGTCAATTTCAAATGAGATGAGTCTTTGTTGAATGCTGAATCTGGTGTCGGTTTTGCCCATTGGTTTGTGTGAATACTAAACACACTGAATTTGATGCATCTCTCACTACCGACATACTGTGATCTTTGGATGCACCACGGAAGTCTCCGCTTGCTCTGATTGGTCCGACCTTGACTGAGTACAAGGCGGCGCCCATTGCGTCACAGTACTCCAATCCCACTGGATAGCTCTTTTTACTCACAAAATTAGTGCCTGGCTCGCCTGGCTTTCGGGAGGAACTGGCAACGCGGGGCAGACTGCGTGCAAAACAGTGCGCCTTCTTGCCTGGCTTGCCCACCGCCACACACAATTCTTCGTCACCATCGTGCCTGCCTGAGCGAGTGGCCTAACAAAATACCGAGCACCAACTCGCGGCTGCCTTTTATGGATGGCCTATCTCGACTTTACATAATATTTCTCGTCTGCTTTAAAACCGCTTTTCCTTCAACTCCTCTTGCATCCAACTTTACACGAGTCCATCTCGACCACGCTGAAGGACAGCTTGTTTTCACCGTCGCTTCTTTCCCTCCCCACCACCGATCGCGTCTGCACCCAAAGGAGGGGCAACTCGCGTTTCGTTTACCGCCAGCAAAACAGCTTCACACGACGATAACCACGCGAAGAAAACAGCTTTTTGACACAACGTCGACCTTTTCGACTCTACCTCTCAACATTTGATCACCTCCCACTTCCTTTCCCACCCCCACAATGGACGACGATTTGGTGGCCAACTTTGTGGCCATCACGGGCGCGTCGGAGCCGGTGGCGCGGCAGCTGCTGGAGATCTCGGGCGGCAACATTGAGCAGGCGGCCGTGCTCTTCTATGACACGGACATGGCCGAGACGCTGGCACGGCAGCCCGCGGCGTCGGCAGCGGCAACCTCTTCGGCTGCACGCGAGTCGTCAAGGAGCACACCAGCCGGCGGCAGCCGGACAGCCTCGTCGAGCAGATCGAGGCGGCCGCGAGGACAGGGTCAGACAGCCTCTTCGTCGAGAAATCGTGAAGACGCCGCCGGCGTGATTACAATCGATGATAGCGATGACGACAACAACGCCAGAGGAAACAACGACGACGACGATATGGATTTCGACGAGCTTGAAGATTTGGAAGACATTGACGATGACGACGACGACGTGATCGACGTCGATGCACAAATGTCCGATGCGGCAGCAGCCGAGACAGTGGCCCGGTCAGCCCAGGAAGAAGAAGATGCGGCCATGGCCAAGCGGTTGCAAGAGGAAATGTACGCAGAGCCACCAGGCGGAGGCAGTGGAGGAGGAGCTGGCGGCGACGACGATATCCGGGCACCCATGGGACGGACAACCGAGATGCTGGTGGAGCCGTCGTACGTTGGCGGCAGCGGCGGCTTCGGCAGCTATGACGTCGATCCGATGTACGAGCAGATGCGCGCAGCACGGCAGCGGGCACGCGGCCCTCGCAACCCCTTCAACCAGGTCTGGGACGACCCGACTGCCGCCGGCAGCTCACAGACAAGCGGCGTGACGGACGAAAACGCCAGCCCCTCTTCGTCTTCTGCACCGGCGCCGACGACACGGCAGGCGCGCCTGGCCGACCTGTTCCGCCCGCCGTACGACCTCATCGAGCATGTCTCATCCTGGGACGAGGCCCGGGCGATCGGCAAGGAAGAGAAGCGCTGGATCCTGGCCAACATCCAGGACATGTCCGACTTCCAGTGCCAGGCGCTCAACCGCGACATCTGGAAAGACGAGGCCATCAAGCAGCTCGTGCGCGAAAACTTTGTCTTCCTCCAGTACAGCAAGGACGACATCCAGGCCGAGTCTTACATTGCGTACTACATGCCCGGCGGCCAGGACGAGAACCCGGACAACTTCCCGCACATTGGCGTCGTCGACCCGCGCACCGGCGAACAGGTCAAGGTCTGGTCGGGCCGGCCCTTCCCCACAGCCCTCGAGTTTCACGCGCAGCTCGCCGAGTTCTTGGATCGCTATAGTTTGGACGCCACCAAGAAGAACCCCGTGCAGCGCACCAAGCCGCAGGCCGTCGTCAAGGATGTCGGGCGCATGACAGAGGACGAGATGCTGGAGATGGCCCTGCGCAACAGTCTGGCGACGGCGGGTGGTGCCAGTGGCAGCGGCGAAGCGTCCGGAGAGGGATCAAGCAATGGCGTGCAGGATCCGGACGAGTTGACGGGCACACCGGCGCCCGAGGCCAAAGCCGAGCCAGAAGAAGAGGAGGCCAACGGCGAAGCATCTGCCTTTGCAGCTATTGCATCCGACAGACCCCACGAAGAGCCGCCAACAAGCACTCCCCCCTCTGCTGCAACGCGCATCCAGTTCCGCCACCCGACCGGCCGTGTCATCCGCCGCTTTGCCACCAGCGACCCCGTTGTCCGCATCTACGAATGGCTCAAGGCCGCGCCACTTGAAGGCCACGAGGGTGAAGCGTTTGAGCTCAAGGTCATGCCGCAGGGCCACGACCTGCTCGAGGATCTGGACAAGACGATTGAGGAGGCCGGCCTTAAGCAGGCCACGGTCATGATCGAGTTCTTGGAGTAAGGTGGAGGGCGTTGGTACAGAGGAAGTCTCACACAGATGTGGTAGGATTTGTTTGCTATCTCGCTTGTATGGCAATTCGGCATGTTGATTTGTCCTGTTCTCAGTTTCAGTTATTCCCCAAGCATGGGCTGGTCTGTTTTCTGCTTTACTTAAAGCTCTCCTATAATTGATAAAGGCACTCCGGAGACATACTCTTCGGTTTCTGTCTTACGATCTCTTTCTTTTCGTCCTTTTTTTCTCTTCTTCTAGACTTTCGGTCGATTGATACCTCATCTCGAACCTACTGTAAATAGAAGTAATAATTGACCCTAAATGGCAATACTTGTCCTGACTTTGTAATAACCCAACTCCTGTAGTCAGAGAATATAAGATTCTGTGAGAATGAAAGGACGAAGAAAGTCTTGAGTAAATGGAAAAAGAAACTCAACAGAAGACAAAGAAATTGGTGAGACACTCAGCCGCTGTACGACCTCCGGCAATCCTCGGCGAAACCGCTAAAATGTTGAAAAGTGCCCTAAAAGGCTGCTGACGATTGGCCCGGCCGGCG
This sequence comes from Sporothrix pallida, assembly GCA_021396235.1. Taxonomy (NCBI): domain Eukaryota; kingdom Fungi; phylum Ascomycota; class Sordariomycetes; order Ophiostomatales; family Ophiostomataceae; genus Sporothrix; species Sporothrix pallida. The sequence goes on along the minus strand of WNYG01000048.1, from coordinate 108,427 downwards.
ATTCTGGTGGGGTTTGCTCGAAACGGCAGGCGGGCTTTGTGAGAATCGCACCTTCCAAGCTAGAGCTTTAAGCTCAACATCACGACATTGCACTTGCTCTCTTTGAATTCACTCATTTTCTCTCAGTCTTCTTCACTTCCAAACAATTTACTCTCCTCCACTCTCAAAATCAACTACACCTCCCCCTCCACTCTCACGACGTCCCGTCTCCTCTCGCGGCTGGCGCGCCGGCATCCGCTGCCCGCCATGGCCGACCGCAAGACGGTCTGCATCATCGGTTAGTCTCGTCCTCTTTTTGTCCTCGCTTCGCTCGAGGCCTCACTTCTTTTTTGTTTGAATCCTTACTGACTTCTCAGGCGCCGGCCCGTCTGGCCTCGCGACGGCCAAGAACCTGCTCTGGGACCGCCGCGCGCGCTCCAAGTTCCAAGTGACGCTCGTCGACAGCCAGCCGCGCATTGGCGGCCTGTGGCCAAGTTCTCCAAAGGACTCCTCAGGATTGGTCCACCCGCTGATGCTCGCCAATCAGAGCCGGCACACGGTCCAGCTCAGCGGCGTGGCCTGGGAAGACGGGTCGCCGTCGTTTCCGCGTGCGTGGCAGATTGGCGAATACCTGGAAAAGTACTACCAGCGATACTGCCGCGGACATCAGCACGGCGGAAATTTGGTGTTGAAGTTGGGCCACAAAGTGACCAGAGCCGAGCCGATCGACGGGGGCAAGGGCGGCTGGCATGTGTGGACGCAAGCCACGGATGGTGAGGCCAAGGACGAAGTCGACGCGGGTGTGTTTGACTACCTTGTCGTGGCCAGCGGCTATTTCGGCAGTCCAATCATCCCCAAAGGATTCGAGACGACGACAACAGGACCTGTGCCAGTTATCCACAGCAGTGCGTACCGAGACCTGGATACGCTGTTTGCTGGCCAGCCTACACAAAAAGGAGGGAAAGGCAAGATTGTGGTGGCAGGCGGCCAGTTCTCGGGCGTCGAAATCGCTGCAACAATCGCCAGCCATTTGTCGTCGGCCGAACATAAGCCAGGATCAAAGGGAGATTCTGGACTTCCTGCCGCCTCTGTCCACCACATTATCCAGCAGCCCTTCTGGGTGTTTCCACTGCACACCTCGCCGTCTCCGGCCGCCGATGCGCCGCCATTCCTACCGTTCGACCTGCCCTCGTACAACATTCGCAAACGGCCGCAGCCATTGACCGACACGCAGGGCCATATTACCGTCGAGACGGCCCGGTTTGTGCACGGCTTGTTTGAGACAGCGCTCGGCACTGACCAGGCCAACATCCACCCGGCCTTGGCCATTTCTGAAGGAAGCGCCGTACGAGATGCACCGCCGATGATGGCCGTCAGCGATACTTATTTGGAAGATGTTCGCTCAGGACGGATCACCCTGTCGACGGGCAAGCTGGCAGAGGTCAAGGACACACAGGCAACCGTCAACTCTTCGTCTGGGTCGGAAACTGTCGACGACGTGGCTGCAGTCATTCTGGCCACTGGCTTTTCGGCTGGTTCTTCGCTGTCGTTCTTCCCCGACTCTGTCAAGAAGGCCCTTCACTTTGACGACACAGATGGCCGCCAGAGTGTTGCCCTTGCCTTCCACAGCACATACCACCCGGCCGTTGCAAACCTGGCCTTTGTCGGCTACTACCGCTCGCCGTACTGGGGCGTCATGGAGATGCAGGCCCGCCTGGCCACTGCCCTGTTTGTGTCGGATGTGAATGCCTCGAAGCCGACAGAAAACACATCGTCCTGGGTTCCACCAACGCCAGAGTGGCCACAGCTTGCTGCAGCGTTGGCAGAAGACCGTTCCATCGACCGCACTCTGGCTTTGAGGGCAGACCCGGACCGCACGTCGCAGTTTCCCATGGGCGACTACCTGTATCTGATGCACACTTTCGGGGAGGCATTGGGCATTCCACGAAGGGCGGCCGATCCAGCCGACGCCGACCTCCAGACGGCCAACGTCACCATGGACGTCATCACGCCCGCCCACTATTTTGACGGCGACGGCGACGAGGGCGACGAGAACACCAACGGAGAGCCGACGGTCGACAGCGTGGACAATGCCAAGTCGATAGAGAATACGCGCGCAACAATTAAAGCCGGCCTGCACGACGGCAGGTTTGTCGCCCGCGCCGTCTTCCGCAGTCTGCAAGGCACGTGGAAGCTTGACCGCATGCTGACCAGCCGCCTGCCGAGCCACCCGAGCGGCCGGTTTGTCGGCACTGCAGAGTTTCGACTACGAGAAGGGACGGCAGACGGTCTGTCGGGACTGGAGGCAGACGCAGTTAAAGCTGGCCAAGTCGACGAGTACCTGTATGTCGAGGACGGCACGTTCACGGCCACTAACGGTCCCTCATTCCGGGCCACGCGCCGCTATGTGTGGCGGTACAACCACGCCGACGACCGTCTGAGCGTCTGGTTTGCACGCACTGACGACGCCTCCAAGGCCGACTACCTGTTCCACGGCCTCGAATTTGAGCCGTCACCGATCCGCAAAGGCTGGAAGGCGACGGCGGGCCACCTGTGCATAGACGACTTTTACGATGTGCACTACGAGTTTGGAGTCAAGGGCGTCAACGTGACGGACTGGAATCTGGAATATGCCGTGCGTGGGCCAAAGAAGGACTACACCATTTCGGGGACATACAGCAGGTGATCACTTTCACTCTGGACAACTAAAACCATATGAACCATTTTAGATGCAAAGACTTAGATTCGGATAATTTACAGATTTTGTATTGTGTGCAATAATGCTGCCATTTGCAGATCTAAACAAATAACGCTCTCACATGCTGTCCTTTTAGACACTTTAACTTTTCAAATCAAAGGCAGGCCTCCTCCCTAACCCCACTGGACAAGCACCTTCTTGCCCTGGCGGCCCTTCTTCTTGCCCTTGCCCGACTCGTCTTCGGGCTCAGCAGCAGCGGCGGACGAGGAGCCTTCGCCAGCGCCCTCGCCGCCCCACGAGAAACCCGTGTCCTGGTTGCCGCCGCCCAGATCGCGGCGGACGGCCTTGCGGCCATAGCCAAAGACAGACGGCGGTGGCGGCTTGGGTGCAGCCGGCAGAGCAGGGAAAGCATCTTCACGGCGGGCACCGCCCAGAGGCGTGCTCGAGCCCGAGCTTGGTCCTGCTGAGAGAGAGGCATAGCGGCCGGCCGAGTTGCTAGACCCGCCGATGCCGCTGCCGACGCGCGAGGCCAGCGTCGAGGCACTGGCGCCGCCGCTGACATTGACCCACGACGAAGACGGTGCTGCCTTTTTGCCGGCCGCACTAGGCAGAGCCGGGAACGCAGCCGACGCTTGCGGGCGCGGCGCCACGACCGAACTCATAGTGTTAGGAGTCCGCGAGGGCGCCGTCCATGTGGCGCCGGGCACTGAGCGGCCGCTGGGATCGCGCGAGCTGGGCGTCGAGATGACGGACGAGGAAGATGTCGAGGGTCCACCCAGACGGGTGCTGTGCTTGAGGCGCAGGACGCGCGTTGACGAAGTCGAGGACGTGTGGTTGGCGACAGAGGGCGCATTGGCCGACGCAGCCGCTGCCCAGCCGCTCGTCGATGTCGTGGCACCGTGCATGCCTCCGAGAGTCGGCAGCGAGGGGTAGTCCTCCTGGACACTGCCCTCGGCACCGCCGGCGGCGGCACGGCGGTCGTGAAGTGCTTTGCGCAAAGCATCGGCCTTTTGCGCGTCGTCAAACAGGTCGGCGACCTCGCGCACCAAACTGCTCAGGGCCGTGTCGCTCGTCTCGGAAAACAGGGTCGAAAAGGCGTCGATCAGCTGCGTGGCGCTGCGGGCGCCCGACCGGTACGAGGAGATGTTGTAGCGGAAGGCGTTGACTTTGCTCGGGTTGCTGCCCAGCAGGTTTGATGCGCGCTCGATGACGGCGCCGTGGCGCACAAGACGAGCACGTTCGGCGGGCGACAGGTTGGCGAGGTCGGACGCGCTCATAGCGCTCATAGGGTCGATCAGATGGTCGGCCGAGGCAGGGGCGGAGGAAGATGGCTGAGCGGCAGAAGAGGAGGAGGCGTTGTTGTTCGAGGGAGGAGGATTGCGGCCAGACGGGGGCGTGTTGGCATTGGCAGGAGATGCATTTCTTGAAGCCTGTGCGGGTGTCGGTGCTGGCGAAGAGAGGTGGCTGCCGAATGTGCGGTTCGAGATCGACTGTGCCGAGTGGATGGCCAGCTGGCGCTGGTAGGCAATCTCGTCGCGCCGCATGCTCTGGCCAGAGCTCGTGGCAACGGGTGCGTCGGCATTCGGATCACGGCCACGACTAGCACGGCCCTGGTGACTGCGACCGCCGCCCCCACGACCACCACTGCCCTCGCCGCCCCGGAAATCGAAATCGGCCATACTCACAACCTGCACGTCGCGGCGCACGTCCTTGGACAGCGTGTTGCCGTGCTCGCTGAGCTGGTGCGCCTTGAGATCGAGCTCCGCCTCGAACACGACAAACTTCTTCTCGAGGCACTCGCGGTCAGAGCAGATAAAGTGGTCTTTGCGGAAGTGTTTCTCGAGCTCGTTGTAGTTGCGGTAGTAGTGCGGCTGGCGCGAGTCCCGCCGGTCGCAGATGAAGCAGCGCTCGTGCTTGTTCCGACAGTGTTCATACAACTTGTCGTCATCGTAGAAGCGCTCGCCACAGAAGCCGCACAGCGGGTGGCCGCGGAAACCCGTTTGGTCGACGGCGCCCGGCTTGTCATCGCCGTGCCGCATGTGCTTCTCGTGTGCCTTTTCGGAAAACAGCTCGTGCTCGTGCGTAAAGACTTTCTTGTTGCGCGTGCACAGATCGCACATCTTCTTGTGGTGCGTCGAGCGCACGTGGCGGTGCAAATCGGGCCATCCAAAGCCGGCGTAATCGCAAATCTCATCGGGGCAGTTGTACCGCAGCAGCAGTACCGTGTCGCCGACAATGTCCTCGTTGGTGTACTTGATGCCGATGTTGTCGTCGGTGCTGCTGATGTCGGCATCCGTGTAGTCCTCGAAGCGCCGTGCCGGGTCGTCGGTAAAGATGACGTATGGAGCCGGTGTCCGGCAGTGCGGGCAGTCTTTTGTGCGGTAGAGCGCACGCATCCGCAGAGCGCAGATGTGGCACGTCAGGTGGTTGCAGGGTGCAATGGCGTGGTGGATGACAGGGTTGGCGCAGATGAAGCACACCTCGGCGTCGTCGTCGGCCGCGCCGTCCTCACCGCCGCTGCCTTCACCGGCTGGCTGTGGTGGTCTCAAGAGGGGATCTTTGCGTGACTGTTGTGGTGTGGCAGACGCAGCAGCATCTCCCTCGGCAGCATCGGTAGAGGCGTGCCGCCGGTGGTCACCTCCGCCATGACGTCCGCCGCGGCCGCCACCCCGTCGCCGTTGGTTGTTGTTCTGATTTCCGCCTTCTTGTGAATCGCCACCGCGGCCTCCACGCCCACCGCCACGCCCTGCTCCGTCACCGCCGCGACCACGACCGCCTCCTCCACGGCCCCGGCCACGGCCACCTTCACCGCCGCCGCCTCTTCTTGGTTGTCTCTGTGATGGGTTTGCGTTTCCGTGATCACCACCGCCGCCGCCACCAGTTGCTGAAGTGCCAGTGCTGCTGTCAGCCATGGCTTGTTGGGTTCGTTCGCGGGTGTGTCGAATAGGTAGAATGGTGGGTGGAGAGTTGGGTAGGGATGTCGTCTCCGTCGTTGTTATCGTGATCGACGTCGTAGTCGTCGCTGTGTTTGCAATGCTCTCGTTGAAGAGTCGAGGGGATGAGGGGAAAGAAGGTCGGACTGTCGATGTGAAAAATAAAATATAAAAAATATGGCACAAACGCCTAGCGGCAAACAGATATTATGATGCAGATAGGCTAAAGCTAAAAAATGCTGGACAGGAACGCTGGTCGAAAGTCGAAGGGAATCTGAGAAAAGTTAGGGAGAAGGTTGTATGGAGAGAAAGAGAAAAGGAGAGAAGGGAAAGAATCAGATTCAGATGTCAACAGGAGACGAGAATGATTTGTCTTTTAAGGAAGTTGCTGTCAGATGCTCTTTCCTCTTGCCGTTCGTCTTCGTCTTCCAGCTCCTTCTTCTCACAATTTTTCCTCGTTGGGGCAGTTTTTGAATTTCCAATCGCTCCCTCCTTCCTAGCATCGGCCGTTCTCATTGGCTGATCGGCGGGGTGCGACACCAAAAAGCACCAAAAGCCACCAAAAAGCACACAAAAAAGCTTCGCAGTGGTGTTTTGCTGCGTGGTTTGGAATGGTTTGGGTGGCGCACGGACCAAGTGCCGCGGGGCAAATTCACACGCACACGTTCCAGAAACAGCGAATCGCCACTGTAAACTCGCTGTTGTCAACTGTATTTTAGCGGTCTGCCCACTATAAAGTGCACAAAACTCGTAGCTTCCCATCTCGGCTAACGTCAGTGCTCCTTCCCGTTTTGCTGTTTCCCCCTGTTCGCTGCTTCCCGTCAAAATGTGTCATCCGGCGGCCAGGCCGGGGCTTCGACAACGCTAACAGGCTCAGCCTTGCACCGAGCCACAGAATGAGAGACAACAGAGAAAGGGCAGGAGCAGGAACAGGAGGAACAACCAGAAGGAAAGAAGGAAAGAACTGCTGGAGGTCAGACTGGCAGCTTCTCTCCGCAGATTGGCGTGTCTCATTGGCTGAAACGGAGCTGTGAAAGAGTCACCCAACTCAGTATGAGTTCATTTGAGTCATTCTACGGTAGTTGCCGATTTGGCAAGGCATGTTTCGAGGAATGCAGGCACGGCTGTAATGAACACGATTTTGCGCAGAGCTTGAATTCCGCAAAGCCGCCAATAAAGTCCCGACAGTGAAGAAAAAAACTAGACGAGGAATATAAGGATATCGAATGCCATCCATGCATAAGACTTAAAAAGCAACAAAGATTAAAATGTCAGAACGAAGCCAAGAAAGACATAAACACACAACAAAAAGGCACGAAAAGCCATTGATCAGTAACCGATGGTAAAGAGCAAGCATGAAAGGTCAGAAGATCAAGAGGAGCAAAAGAAAAGATGAAGAAGAGTGAAAAAATAAAAGAATTCAAAGGCAAGATAAAGATGAATAACGAACAAAAATCAAGGATCGAGAACCGAGACGTCCCGCAGAAAAACAAATGCAAGTACACCCAGACAAGGTAAGAAAGAATCCCGTGCCACCATAACGCCGTATTATTTTCACCGTCAGCCTCGCAGATCCAAACGCAAACAAACCACAGCCTTGCCAGTTTCAGTTGCCAGCCTTGTCAGCCAACCGCTCTCCGATCCTCCACTGATTCGTCGTGACCTTCGGTCACTCCTCATCACTTCTCACTCCTCATCCACCGGGTAGAGGTGGTTGCCCAGCAGCTTGTTCATCTGGAACATGTCAATCTTTTGCTGCTTAAACACGGCCTGCATCTTGTCGTCGCAGCGGATCTGCCGCCTGTCCTGCGGGTCCTGCAGGTCGTTGCCCTTGATGTGCTCCCACAGCCGCTTGACCACCTGCGGCCGCGACAGCTGCGACACGCCCACCAGATCGCCCAGCTGATAGCTGAGGTTGAACGGCTTCTGGAACCCGCCCGACGCCTTGCGCTTCTCCTTGGGCGCCCCGTCGCCGCCCTCGTCGTCGCTGTCGTCCACTTTGGCGGCACTCTTCTGCTTCGGCTTTGATTTCGACTTGGATATTGACCCGCCCGTCTTTCGTGGCTTGGTCGACTTGGATGTGCTGCCGCCGCGTGTTGTCCGCGCGCGCGCCAGACGGTTCTCCTGTGCCTGCAGCTCGGCAGCCAGTCGCGCGTCGGCGTCCTCGATCGACGACGAGGAGCGCTTGTGCTTCTTCTTGGCCGGGGCGTCGTCGTCTTCGTCGTCGTCGTCTACTGCAGGTCGACTGCGGCTGTGGTTGTGGTGGCTGTTGTGGTCGTAATCATGGTCGTACTCCAGGGACACCTTAATCTCGTCGCCGTTTGCCACGTCGACGTCCCCGTTGCTGTTCGCCGGGTCGGGCGACTCTGACTGCGAGTTGATGGCGTCGAAGCGGGCCTCGATCAGGTCCTTGATGGCATACTTTTGGTCGCTCAGGTCCTTGCCGCCCAGGGCCTTCTCGAGACCCTTGCGGACCTTTTTGCGCGTGACGGTCGCGAGGTCGGCGGTCGCGAGGATGGCGTCGACCAGCTGTGTATACCGCCGCATCTCCTCGTCGGTGACTAAAGAAAGTAAGTATGTGTGGATAACAAGACATGGGAAACAGTTATCAGACGAATCTCAGACGTACGTGGTGTTGCCATGGTGTCGGTCGGGGGCTATCAGGCCGATGCGATAGCTTCGCGGCGTAAGGGAAGGGAGGGAGGTGGGAGTCGGATCGCCGAATGCCGGCAGGGTCGTGGCCGCGGTGTCGGAGGCAAGAAGATGAGATCAAAAGAAAATAGGCCGTCGTCCGTTACGAGTCTGAGGACTTTGTCTGCGCACAAACTCCGGGTATGTGCATGCGACGTCGGCGAGTCCGCGTATCGGCGTCGCAATGGCAGCGCGTGTTTGCGATGAAAATGCGATGAAAATGGACGTATCACTTTTGGAGTCTCACCTCAAACAAGGCTGGGGAATCGGATGCCAAAAAACTGTCGCTCTTTGTCGCAATCGCTGGTCGGCCGGCGGGATGTGGTTGTGAATTGTGATCGTGATTGTGGTACGGAGGACGGTCGCGGAGAAGCTTGGTTGCGGGTGGCTGGTTGGAAAAGCTCACAAGAGCCTGGGTGTACGACGTGAGGTGGAGGTGGAAGATGTGGAGAGGTTGAAAGAGAGTGTGAGAGAGAGACAGCAGAGACAAGTGAGTGTGTGAATAAAAAAGTGGAGACTCGCGGTTTTGGCGTGACTGGCGCACGGAATCTGCGTTTTGGTGTCCTTTGGTGTCCTTTGGTGTCCTTTGGTGTCTTTTTGGCGGGTGCTGTTTTGGTGTGTTTTAGGGCGTCAGGCGCTTACCAACAGAAGGATAAGGTTGGCTGGTTCGCTGTCTGTTGTTTCGTGGTTCGGTGTAGTGAATAAAAGTGGGTCGAGTGGCTTGCTGTTGCGCACCGTGTCAGCGTGTTTGCGTATTATTGAAGTCGTTTCGTTTTCTGCGGATGAGATCACTGGATCAATCGTATGCTTTGATTTGCTTTGCTGTGGCTGGAGAGCGGCTCGGAGCCCCGAAATGCAAAACAGGACAGTTCAAAGGGAGATAAAAGAATTCAACTAAGGAGACAAAAAAGCAGAAAAGGACAGGTAAAGAGAAGAGGCGAGAAGGCAACAGAATCGTGATTGAGAGAAAGGGCAGGTCAGCGACGAGGAGCTTCAGACGATTCTATTTCTGGAGAATGTCCTTTTTGTCGTTACTTATCTTTGTTGAGCTTGTTTTTGTTTTTGTGTTTTCGTTTTTGTGTTTTGACTTTCGGCAGGTTTCTTTGTGTTCAGTGAATTTGCGGGGGAAAACGTGACGACGTGCGGAAGTGAAAACAAGATCGATCGACCAAAATAAAGAGAGACACAAGAGTCAAAAATGATATCAGATGACAAAGACTCGAAAGACAATTCGGCAGCGGTTTCAACCAAGGTTGCAGAAGAGGCCGAAAGAAAACAATCAAATTTGAAATGGCGGGGAGAATAGGAGAATAGGGGAAAGCAGAAATAGGAGACGTTGGTGGAAGGTGGTAGTTGCACAGATACGGAAGGCAGATGACGAGTGATAGATAGGTGACGGGTGACGGGTGACGGTTGGCGACGGCTGGTGGGTGACAGCCGACAGGGAAGGTGTGTGTGTGGATGTATGGATGAGGGCAGATACGGAAGGTAAGACGATGTCGAGGGTGAAAATAACTTGAAATGCAAGAACAGCAATTGGAAGGTGCAGAGGGGTAGAGTGAGTGCGTCACAACAAAATGAGGAGAAAAGAAAAAGGAAAAAGGGAAACTAAAGGAAAGAGCCAAGCAATGTTCTTGCTCCGGATAACGGCAGTACTGCGGTGCGGTGCCGGGCGAGGAAGGCACGAGAAGCACAAACTAAATCGGGCCTCGTGATCTTGTGATCCGTTTTTCTCCCCTGTCGTTCTCTGTTCTGACAGCGAAAAGAGGAGAGCATCGAAAGCCGGCGTGGTGAAGCGGGCAGAAGCGACAGGGACCAGTCAGAATTCAGGGTTGCGCTTGGACGATTGCGGCAGTTTGCAGGTGTAAATTCCCGCTGTCGTCATGATGGGGTTGCAATGGACTGGGGCCGAAGGCCTGTAATCGGGTCTTTAGTGGCTAAAATCGGCTTCTTCAGGCAGTCTAGTGGCCGATGGTTAGTGGCTGATATCGTCAGCCACATCAACATCAACAAACATGAAGATGATCACACATCAAAATGATGAAATACTAGCTGGAAAATTAACAGGTATCAATGGTCTTTCGTTTGATTTTTATCAATATTTGAATCTCCTGTCTGGTTTGGTTTGAATTTTTTTTGAGTTTACGGGAGATTTTTTTTTCTGATTCATTCTTTTTATGAAAAGAAAAGGAAAGAAAGAATAAATCCATAGCATTAAAACGAAGGCAGATGAAGATAAAAATAGCGAAGTCGAACTTGGAGGAAACAAGGAGTAAGTAAAGAATAAGCTCGTTAGCATTTTCAATTCGTAATATATATGGTTGAATTGAAGTAAGAAAGTTGGGAGAAAAATCATATGAATGTCTTTGTGGAAGATGGTACAATTACGAGGATACTCGATTGATCCCCACTGCAATCAATATCAGGAGGCATCAGGAGGCATCAGGAGGCATCAGGAGGCATTACCGAGCGAAAGGCAAGACATTTGGCAAGCCACGGCTGAAGTAGAGTGAGCGCAGTTGGGCACGAGCCTGGAGACGAGCCTGAACAATGAACATAGATGAACACATAAACGAACAAAGCAATGAGTACACCAACGAACACAGTGGGCTCAACTAGAATGCAGTGAGCACAATGCGTTTTGGAGAGAGAGAATTGTCAAAGGACGCACAGAAAAGAGACAGAGCACACAGAGCGAGGCATGACTCTGCCTTGTCATGGATTATTCCAATGTCACTGCTTGTGTGTTTTGCCATGTGTTATCAGTGATGCAGTGAAAAAAGATAGTTTTCCTTGGGCTCAGGCCAAGACATTTACGTTTTTAATTCAAACACTTCGGCGATGACGATAATCAAGACAGGCAAAGCCACGAACAAAAGACATTGAGAAGACACTGAGAAGAAAAGAGAGATAATGAGAAGGGGAGAAGACAGGTGACGATAATAGTATGAAAATAAAAATACAAGAAAAAATAAGAAAAGAAAAGGGAAAACCCCCACGACAGGCGCTCTATTTACTGACGAATTTTGGCGCCCTCCTGTCTCTCCTTGTAGTATATTCTGTGACTTTGTGGCTCTGTGTTTGTGCCCGTCTCCGATTCGGCTGTCGTGGAACAGAAGGCGTTCTGAGCGTCGCGTGCAATATTCAGGCTGACGAGGGAAGAGAAAGGAGAAAAGAAAAGGAAAGAGAAAAGAGACAAGAAGCATGCCTGCATCGATTGGCCTAGACCTAAAGATGGCTTTGGGTAGGAAGAATGAACAAAAAAGAAGACACCAATAGAGTGAGAAGGTGCAACAATTAATTGACGAATAGTATGTGCCAATATCAAGAGGCTGCACAGAAGCAGAGAACTCAGGAGACACAAGCACAAGCACAGCAAGCACGCAAACACGTCGCCACGCAAGCCCACGCACAAACCCATGCACTATGGCCTGCAGCACCAAGTTTATTCCATGCTGTTCCATGCACAGCATGCACGACACCGTCCATCTGGAGACGAGAAACGAAGACGATGGACACAAGAAAAAGGACGAAAATGGACGTTCCCCATCGGACATGGCCGGCTGCCCATGTTCGTATTCCAGAATTATTTGGTAATTATGCTTTTCAGCTCCAGCAATTTGGAGAGTTTGTACGCCGTCCTGGCTACTCTTTTACTGGCATTTACTTTCTCTTACCCCTAGTTCCCCGCCTCTCGTGTTTCGACTATGGGCATGTCGTACGTGACACAGCGTTGAAGAGACGATGATCGAGGAGAGAAGGGGGCAGAAGAATTTTCACGAGCAAAGAGGAATGCCAAGAATTGTTCTAGATAAACTTTAAGTGCCTGACGTGTGACCCTGCATTATTCCCTGTCTCTTGCCTTGCTCTCTTGCCATTGGTATTTCGTTTTATGTCTCTCTTGTCTGTCTCTCTACTCTTTATCCCGAACGAAAAAGAACGCCCTCTTACGTTGCCCCCCTTGCATCACGGTTCCCGTTGTGAGACAACGTACCTTGCAGAACGGACATGACTTTTTTGTTTCTTTTACTCCAGGAGGGGCTACGAGTCCACGAGGAGAGGAGCACACGATGTCGATCAAGAGGATAAATACTGGCCATGTCCAACGTCGTTTCCATTCTGTCAGATCATCAACAAGCACAACACAAGAACACAAGAACACCAAAGAAAAGTATAACAGAACCAAATAAAAACAAAAGAACCTAACAACCACACATCTTTCCATCATCATGTCTTCACAACGTTCTGGCCACTCTGGCCTCCTCCACACTCTTGCCATCCTGTCTCTTGTTGCCTCGTCCTGTGCAGCACCGTCACCCGCTGTTGTTGAGGAAAACTTCCTCGACGCCCGTTCCGCGCCCGCCAAAACCAACTTTGCTTCCACTTGCACCGACATTGCCTACTTTGGCTACTGCCGCATTGAGGCCAACTGCACGTCGGATGGCTCTGTGGTGACCGCCGAAAAGAAGAACGCCGGCAAGCTCCAGCACACCTTTTTGGATCTCGGCCAGTGCATCGGCTACGACGAAAAGTCCAAGAACCTCCAGTGGCGCAGCAAGTCCGTCGCCCACTGGCAGTCGACGTACTGCGCGCCGTGCAGCCAGTGCACAATCGACCCCAAGACGACGAAAATGACGTGCCGCTGCCAGTACACGGACACGGCGAGCAACCACGCGACGCGGCTGACGCTGAGCGACCACGTGTCCAACACGGCCGGTGTCTTGAGCTGCCTCAACGTTGCCGGCGACCCTGACCATCATGATTAGATGGGGGGAGACGAAAGGAGATAAATTAAAAGGGGATACGTGAGAAGGATGATGATCAGTTTGAGGAATTGTATTTTATCACGGTGGGGAGGACATGTACAGGAAAACACAAAGACAAAAATATGTGCAAACAGATGGTAGTTAAGAGTTTAAATTTGATTGTATTTTTGATTATCAAACTTCGTCGTGACTGTGATACGGTGTTCGCGGGGGGGGGGGTTCCGAAAATGACCGGGAATGACTGGTGTACCAAATGAACTACGACCCTTACTTCTCACACAACACACAACCGCGAAATATTACAGCTGTCGGGGTTCTTACTGACAGTTGGGACACAGGCCCTTGAACTTTTCTCTGACAGTAACCTTGACTGGAACTCTGGTGCACAAAGTGTTGTAGTCGTCGGCGCTCTCGCACCGATGCGTGGCTTGCCACCACAGGACTCGATGGCCGCAATCGTCGTAGCGGACGCTAATGTAGCTGAAGTAGCACATATCGGTGATTTCTTATGGGTTGCGTGTTTACTGTTTACCAAAGTTGGAAGTCGGGCAAGGATGGAGTGTCGAAATTAACGAAAGGAGTATGATATTAGCACATATTAATTGGACATCGCTTTACATTTATATTGTTCATTATGATGAGGTGGCAATAAGATTCGAGTTGTTGAAGGGTTTTATGATTCAAGGAGCTATCGTCTGTAAATGTTTACCTTGCGAGGTGTCTGATATCTTCTCCCTTCTAGTGACACAAGTCACAGCCAAAGCCGTCCAGCTTTCTTCCTACTTAAAATTCTCCTACGATTAGCAGAACCTACTTACAGTTGGGACAGTAGCCCTTGAAATTCTCATAGTTGACAATACGAACAGGGATAGAGTCGCAAAGAGTGTTGTAAAATGCAGCATACTGGCACCGTTGTGTGCTGCTGAAAAAGCTGACCGAGTGGCCGCAATCGTCGTAGGCAACGCTGATGTACTCAAAGTGGCACATTTTGAGTTGAGTTTGTCAAAGTTGCTTAAGAGAGGAAAATACAATGTTCATACTCTTTAAGAACTGTTCTATTTATACGTTTCACTGGAACAAGGTGGCAAGCAAGTATTTTTTGGAACCTAAAGGTATTGTGATTTAAGATGTTATTGATATAAACTATCACTTACAAAGTGTCTTCATAATCTTCCTACCCAGTGACATAAGTAGCATCAATGGTATTACCGCAACTTGCCTCAAACCTCCTTGCACGTCGGGCACTTGCCCTTGAAAGACTCGACCTGGACGACTTCCATGTCCATAGTCTTGCGATGCCAATGGCTGCCGAACCAAGTGTCTTCGTCGCAGAGATAGGCGCTGTCGTAAAAGTAGGCAGCGTGGCCGCACTCGTCGTACTTGACCTTGATGTAGTTGAAAGTGCACATGGTGGCGTTGGTGAAAGTTTGTGGTGGTGGATGTTTGTTGTTTGTTGCCTGGGAAGGTCGAAGATGGTACGAAGATGAGAGTGAAGATGAGGATGATATGCATAGGACAGAGAAACATAACTGTGATGGACCATGGTATTATACATCTTAGACAAGGTGCAAGTGAACATAAGAATGAACAATGTGAGAAATTTACTCTTATGATGATCATGATCTAGATGCAAATATAATTGGGTGAACATCTTTTGAAGATACGATATTTGTTCATTTCACAACCAGCAAAGTGACATATGGCTCCTGGTACAGACACAGCAACTTCTGACACAGCACCCATACAAATCTTTTGCGCTAAATACTAATCAGGCATAGCTTATCGCTTGACGGCCCACAGGGACTGTACGATTATCGCAGCGCCTAAAAAACAATACGACCCTCTTTTTTTTTTAAGCGTACTCGCTGTATTCTCTGTATTCGCCGTATTCGCTGTATTCGTTGTATTCGTTGTATTCGCTGTAGTTAATCGCTGGTAAGTGCTGTAAGTGCTGTAAGTGCTGTAAGTGCTGTAAGTGCTGTAAGTGCTGTAAGTGCTGTAAGTGCTGTAAGTGTTATTGCCAAGGCCAAAAAGATTTCATAAGGCCAAAAGCGTTGCCAGGGTGGATAAACGCACAGTTGCTGTGGCTGTATGTCAAAAGGTGCTGTGTCTGTACTAGGAGCCGTGACATACGTCCCAAATTGAGAACACCTACGACCTCAAGTACTCACAAACACTCTTTCCCCATCGCACGCCGCCTTTGTATGTCCACATGCCTGGTGCATTGCCCTCTTTCAAACCCTCAATAGCATCTGCCAAGTCTGGACCAACACCTTCGTTCTTGAGATCTTGGAGTGGGAATAGGTACGTCTTGAACGAAAAGAGGATGGCGTTCGTGACGGGCAAGCGTGTTAGTGTTTGGCACTCGACACGAAGGCATGTTTTGGAGACGTCCACATCGGCGTCGTGCTCGACCTCGTCGCCTTCGTGAACATGGTTTCCCTTGGGGACGAATAGCTCTGTATGTGTTTGGATGGACCACTGATTTGTTAGTGGGATGCTGCACGAAGGGGATTAATGTGAGAACCCACGTTTAGTCGCCTGACACTCTGACCAACGGTAAGCCGTTTGAAGAAGCGTTCCATGCTCGGCCCAATCTTGTCGTACGATGGCACAGGTTTGTGAATGTCTTTGAGCAGCAAACCCAGCTTCGATGATGGGTCAAAGCCTGATGGGAAACAACAGAGAAAGGCGACAAGACGGTGGCTCGTGTCGGGATAAGCAGGGCCGCCTTCGTCTGGCACGCTCTGGATGTCCTCCTCTTTCAATAGGAACAGGTCATCCTCGATCGTTTCTCCAAGCGTGCGCAGGGCATCGACTGGGTCTGAGGGTGGGATGCAGGAAATGGCGCTCCCGGTGACACTATTGTGAATTGAGGCCACCCCTGGACTTGTGACTGACTTTGTGAACACCGATGGATATCGCTGTGGAAGATAGTTTATCAAATACGAGTACAGCTCGCCGACTGCGGCTTTCGCATCCGGTGTCCCGATCGTGCCCATGACCGTATCTCTGTTGCCATCCATCACTCTGCGCCGCGTCTCGATTCGCTCTTTGTAGTTGCTGTCGAGAATGATCAGGTCTTCGGGCGATGACGACTGGAGTGCCATCGTGATGTGGTATGTCGGCTTGTATGGCCGAAACTGTGTGGGATTGACTGACGTGTAGTCGAATGCTGGCAGCGGCGTGATGGCCGGAGGCGTCGATGTGCCGCTTGTCTTGCCATTTTTGCTTGATTTTTCGTCGCTTTTGAATGTCGATGTTGTGTTTGTTCGTCTGTGTCGCCGCCCAAGATAGATTCCTATCGCAATTGCCGAAAGCAGAAAAACAACAAGATAAAGGTCCATGATCGCCAAAAACAAAAGAACGTAGAACAAAAACAATGCGAAATGAGAATATGCTTTGATAGAAACGACAATGCGGAATGTTCACGATAAATGAACTGTGTTGTCAAAGAGGTTGTTCATTCGCATTTTATATGTCAAATGTCACAAAGCGGGATCGGAGCTGAAACGGGATCTCTCCTCCTCATGTCGTATCTCTTTCGTCCCATATTCTTTGATATCCCTTTTCCCTGATGGTGGTCTCGAGCGGGGTGCACACCAACTAAAACAATGTAGTAGTCATAGGGCGTTCTGGGCGTTGTGCTTTGATGGAGGCGCTTGGCGATTGGATGGCGTTTTAGGAAGGTCGTGCCGTCGTCTTTGATAAAGCAAAAAATAGCACTGGCTCTCCAATGGAGAGTTGGACGATCGGCCGCGGCAACTGCCGCCAACCATCGTGTTGCATTTCCCCATCGAGTATAAACATACGTTCGTGGGATCTTTTGTGCCTTATTTTGGCGTCGAGTCAATGTCAACTTTGACACAAGACAAGACCAACCAGGCAAGTCCGCGGGGGATAAGAATAAAAATAGACAAAAAGAGTCACAAAACCAGGAACACTCACGATTGATAACAAATGGAAACTCCATTTGGAGAAACTCGAGTCTAGATCCATCATCGGTCAACCTTTTGGTCCATTATCGTTTGTCGTCGGTTTGCTTCCCCGCAAATGCCTTACAGCCTATCTCGCACTTGCAAAGATGGATTGCGGCACGGACATTTGTCGGGATCGGCCGTCCATGATTTGTACGTCATCTCTGGCTTCGCTCATCCATATCATCGTGAAATGGCGTCGACCTCTCTGCATCCCTCCCGATCAGCGGCCGCGATGGGAACCCAAAGACATCTTTTATCATGGGTGTAAAGACACCTGTGTGTAGTCGACTTTCTGGAAGGGCATGTCGGAGATTTTGTTGGATTGCTGCGACAGTTCTGGAGCGTAATCAACGGGTGGCCTCTCGATGAACAAGATCTTGATCGTCGACACGATTGGTGGTATCTGCCTGCCATGCAATGCATCTGTTAGCAAACGAGTGTCAGCATCCCAGGAAGGAACTGTGGATATACATCTCTTAGGGCAGACCTTGAGCCCAGAGTTGATATTGAGGACACGGGGTATACTTGGATGGAAACGCCAAAATGATAACCTTCACAAAACACTGTCCTTGTTGTCGTGCCGTGTCGGATCTCGATCTGTTGAAGCTGAACATGATTGAGGCAGTCACCTGACCAGAGTGGAGCACTTCTGGGTTTAGGTTGTAAGTGTCCAGAAAAGGAAAGAGGGACGTTCTTGATCACTTGGGCGGCATCAATTCGTTCCTGCCAACCTGGGCCCTACCTTCCCTTGCTCCCTGGAGAGCCTGGAGAGTCTGGGTAGTGGGTTGCACCTTCCCCTGATTGCAAGTATGTCTTGGGAACCAAAACAAAAACAAACATCTGGATGCAGGAGAATCTCGGCCACTTTTCCTCCTAAACCAACATTCTTTTTTGTGACCGACAAGCCTTCCACCATCAACCGACCACAGCCACATATCGACAGAACAACCACCTCAATCAAGTATCGACTAAACGACTGCCTCGAATATGGGGTCCAGAGGTGACACTGCGGGCCCAAAAAGTTTCGGCCAAATAAAAAGCATCCGTCGGATCACTCGAGAGCTGGATAGACCACTCGCCGAGATCGGTCACACTGCCAATATACAGCTCACTACCACATATGTCTTCCAACAAACCCGCATGACACCTCGGGAAGCCTTTCACGAGCTTGTGAAGAACTGGTATGTCAATGTCGTTTCTTTTCTTTTTTTTTTCTTTTCTTTTTCTACTACTCTGCCTACTGATGGATTCTAACCGGTTTACCACGACACTTCTGTTATAGGCGCGAGGCTATTATACACACCTACGGCCTGGCTGAGGGAGACTTTTATGTCGAGCGTCCAGTACAGCATACAAACCAGGATGACCCTGTCGACATTATTTACCGAGTTCCACTTCCGGCAGATAAATCAGGCGGCCAAAAAGACTGGATGGGGTATATTCGATACAGGAGTGGTACCATCGAAATTGTGAATCGTCGCGCTTGTTTGCAGCCTCGTGATTTTATCCATGCAAGCAGCAGCAAAAGCAGCGATAGTCCCGGCTCAGTTCAACGCGGATGGGGGCTCCCCAAGGCCCCATTTGTATTCCTACAATCGCCTTTCAACCATATGGTTCGCCTTTGCACAGCAGGCTTCAATTGGGAATTTCGCTTCCTAAGCGATCACCGTTGGCAGCGACCTTCTATGCTTCTGAGGCGCATTTCGACTCTTGATCGTGTATTGGCTCAACGACGGGCAGGAGGGTCAATTCCAATCCCACCAGATTCCCACCCCCCCTTGGAAGCCTCGCCAACCTGTGATGTTCAATTTGTGATCGGCGGTCCAGGGAAGATACGAACCAAAGAGAGAATGACGGTTGATGCTTCTTTAGTCACGGTTGAAGCCTTCAATGAGTGGACAAGCTCATCTTTGTACCTGCAAAGGTACAGACCAAATGTCTCTCTCCTCACACAATCAGCAGGGGAACTCCTGATAGCGCCCAACCTTAGCGGTAAGATATATCTCGATGGTTTACTGCTCGATAATGCTGCATACAGGAACGGGGCCAGCATCACGGGAAAGACTCTCTATTTCGGGTACAACTTTGCCGCCGGATTAATAAGCCCATTTGAAAAATATATTGCGTTTAAAGAGGGAGGAGCAATCCTAGAGCTCTGGGAGACAGTCAGACAGGAATATCCAGACCTGTGGCGCAGCAGTTTATCGAAGCTGCTCAAAGACATACTCGACTCACCAATACAGTATGCCGATTTTGCATTTGCCAGCGAAATGTCAAAAGAAATGGCCGATTCTCTAAAGCAGTAAGATTTACAGGAGACCGTACTATCGTGAGTTAAAGTACCTCTTCGACTGAACAACAAACTGGGCATCGTTTACTGACAATGAGGCTTCACACAGAACCCTCGCACCCACAGCACCCAAATGAGCAGCTGGATGATCGGTCTTGGATGCAAAAGAGATGAACTGGCAAAGAGATGCTGTGATATTCTTACCTGCCACCGGTTCTTATCAGGAATGCATGAGAAAGGGCGTCGTCGTTTTATGATCGCACATCTTACCGTCGTCTCAGGAACAGTTTCAACGGCATCATTATGTCGTGTCCGGCACACTGATATTGGATCACGGACGAGATGGTTGGGTCGACGTTTTGTATTTATCGGAACAACAGCTTTTACATTCAGGTATTGTGCTTGGACAGTGGCGGCAAATTTTATGCCAACAAGACCTTGCATAGGTACAATGAATATTGACACTTCTTCACAGACTAGGACAATCATTTTCAAGCACAGATGTTCCATTCCATACTCCAAGCAGTGGTGTATTGAGCCATCTTGCGGCGACTGTTGATGTGGGAACATGGAAGAAGCATTCAACGTTGGTCAAACGCTTCTTTTGTCAAGCGGCGCCTTCAGGTCGTCTAGTATTTTCAAGTCTGGCGCATCGAGTACATTCAAAGGTAAAGCGACACCCACTGACACTCATGTTATGCAACACGGTATGGCTTTGGCAAGGACATTCATTCTATTCAAACCAAGAATACATGACTGACTGTTGTTGTTTTATTTATCTCTTTCCATTCATTCCCCATACACCTTACCTTCTTGTCTTGTCCTTTTCAAAGTCGGTCCTCGCTGATTCCATGAGACTGTCGTCGGTCATCAGGTCCCATCCCGTCAGAGCCAGCCCTTTTCCACAACGAATGGCACTCTGGAAAGCTTCGGGCGTGCCCGCAGCTGCTGTAAAGCTTGGATGGTGGCCACTGACATCGTTAGGACAAGGGATGCCAAAGAAGGCGTGGATGCCGGGCACTTGGTAGGTGACGTTGCCCATGTCGGTGCTGGCGCTCATGGGCTCGTCGGCCGTCTGGCGGATATCCTCGCCGTACAGGGCCATGTTGGCGACATAGCGCACATTGATGGTGTCGTTGAGGCGGGTGTCGAGGTACGGCGGCTCTTCCTCGTGAGTGACGGAGCAGCCGGTGGCAATGGCGGCGCCCTCCAAGCACTTGATGACTCTGTCCTGCAAGGCCTGTGCCCCGCTGTACGTCGGGCTGCGCGTGGCAAACTGGACGCGGGTGTGCGGCGGGATAACGTTGCTGACCTTGGGCGACTCGAGGATGCAGGCATGGATGCGCTGCTCGGGGCGGATCTGCTGGCGCAGCATGGCGACGCTGGTGTAGGCGGACACCAGTGCATCCAGAGCGTTGAGGCCGTCCCAGGGATTCCCGCCGGCATGGGCTGGTTTCCCCCAAAAGTCGGCGACGACGGCCGTGCGGGCGATCGTGGAGCAGCCGGCTGTGCCTGTGAACTTCAGGTCGCCATGGGTCGAGCTCGAGCTGGGATGGGCCATCAGACAGACGTCGGCTCCCTCGTAGGCGCCGGCCTCGAGCAGCTTGACCTTGCCGGCGCCGCCCTCTTCAGCGGGTGTTCCGAGGAGGCGGACCTTTCCAGAGACAGAAGGGGACGCCTTGAGTGCAGCGCACAGGGCCAGGTAGGCCACAATGCCAGAGACAGCAATCAAGTTGTGCCCGCAGGCGTGGCCAATGTCCGGGAGGGCATCGTACTCGGCATTGAAGACGACATGGCGCCCACCTGTGCCCTGTTCAAAGACAGCCTCGAAGCTAGTGTTGATGCGGTAGGCGTGTTCGCTCACAGTGTGGCCATTTGTCCTCAGGAAAGCAACAACGGTGTCGTGAGCGACAACCTCTTCATAGCACAGCTCGGGGTGGTCGTAGATTGTGCGGTTGACGGCCGAGATTTGGGGCTCGAGGTGGGCAATAGCTGTGTCGATGACAGACTGGATGTCGCTCGACTTGCTCTCTGTGTTTTCTGTCGATTTGAATTCTGCTGGAGAAGGCGCCTCAACTGCTTCTGCAGTCATGACGATCGTCATTTTGTCAATAGTTGTCGTCTGAACTGATTTCTCTTCTGGTTAGACGCCACAATCAGACTGAAGACATGCCATGCATCGATAACAAGATATGCCGACATTTTAAACAAGGGCTAGCTGCGGACGTCATAAAGGTTGCATGACAATTGTCATGAGGACGAAGGCCGGAGCTGTCTGTCAAAGACGAAGAGGAGAAAGACCCTCGTTCTGGGTATTTTCACTAACACGTTAGCGCTGGTGTCGATGCAACAGGCGAGAGCAGATTTTGACAGTTTTGGCGGCAGCGACGACGGAGGATTGTTATCTCTGTCTCCCATGATCTCGTCTCCTCTTTCACCGCTCTCCACCACGCACTAATGACGCCGACTGTCGACTCGCGGTTGTCGACAGCCGATTGCCGGGAATTAAAGCAGAGGATGCCCACCTCATACGAAAGTGATATCACACTCAAGTGCGTTTTCTTTTGCGTTGCATCCAGCCTCGTCAGCATCGTTTTATTTTGTTTTAATTTCTTCTCACTTACACGACAAACGACAGCCGAGATGTCTTCTCGAGAAGGACGAGGCCGCGGTGCTCCACGGTCGAGAAATGGTAAGTCATCCTAAGAAACTGCCAGTAGACGAGATGAGACTGTTTACTAACATTTTGTTTCGTTCCACCTCTTCAGGCTGCTGGACATGCCGCGAACGTAAGGTCAAGTGCGACGAGCAGACGCCGGCGTGCCATCGATGCACGCATGCCGGGCGGCAGTGCACCTATGCAGTCCCGCCAGGCCGGTTGAAGCGCATGTTGCGTCAGACAGCCAGTGTCACAGCTTCTCCAGCATCCACATCGCCTGATACTGTTGTCTCTCCCCTCTCGGCCACGGACGACAACGACATTATCCGCTACTACAAGGAGCAGTACTTGTTGTTTCTGATGACCAAGTCGCCCGAGTGGTCGTTTGTTTCGGGGATTGTCTATCTTGGACGCACCAACTCGGCTGTCATGAGCCTGATTATGGCCAACGTGCAGTTCCAGGCGTCGGGTGTGATCCAGCCACCGCCGTCGTCCCCATCAACTTCGACGCAAGACTACAGACTACAGGCCTTGCAGCACTACCAAAGTGGTCTCCACAATTTTTCAGCACTCGTTGCGTCGGGAGAATATGATCCATTGACACTGTTGAGCGCCCTTTTTCTGCTTGTCCAGTTTGAGCTCAGGCACGCCGACAGCGTCGATGGTATACGAAGTCATTTGCAAGCTTTTGGCGCCGCCATCCTCGCCTATGGAGGTGGACTGGTGCCAGGCCTGCGACGAGACGACACTCAAAGCGAGGTGCCCTACCGCAACGTCCTCAACAGACTCGGCCTCTGGCTCGTCTACATGGACGCTGTGGCCGCGACCTGGGATCTGGGCGGTGCCGTCATGGACGGCATCCTCACTTCGTTTCCACCCCAGACACTGGACAGGGTGTTTGGCGAGTCGCGCGAGGCTGGCCAGGAAATCTGGGGTGCAGCCTACCCGATAACCGAAGCGCTGGACGACCTGCAGAACCGCCCGGCCTTCGATTTGTATCATGCAGCCCATATCCTCAGATACAACGTGGCCGTCTACAGGCGAAGTTTGGACGAGCGGAGTGAGCCAAATAACATGGAGGAAGGTGATGGCCTCCGCCAACAGATCCAGGAGACGATCTCGAAACTGTATCGGGTAAGTCAGTGACTCGTGCGTGCAGGGAAATCAAAAAAGGAGAGATGAAGAAGAGTTGACATTTTGCGGGGAACCTTGCTAGCCGTTAGCGGTCAGCACGCTAAACCCGCTGTAAATGCCACGCGCCAGTTGGCAGGTCACCAACATCACTAACACCAACAGGACCACAACCTCCTCATCCAGATCGCCTCGCAGTTGCCGCAAGAGGGAGATAACGACAAGCCGACTGTCTCTCGTATTGTCTTGAATCTGCATTTTATTGTCCCGTTCTTTCTCGCCTCGGTGGTCGAGTTTGGCTGTCTCACTGAGGACAAGGAGTCTCCATCACAAGACTCGTCCCCCTCCTCTCGCACTGAAAAAGCCATCTCTGACATCTTCAACATCGCCGCCATTGTCCACGAGACCGAACAGCCCAACAGCATGTGCCGCCTAGCCTGGCCGCTGTTTGTCGCTGCGACCAGCTGCCCTCCATCCACAAGCTTTGCCCTCCAGTCGTGGGCCCTCGACCGGTTCGCCGCGCTCGCCAAGTTTGGCAACAACTACAGTCGGGCGTTTTCCCTCTTAAAAGAAGTAATTCGAGAACAGAGGCGGACGGGGCGTCGCGTGCTCTACCGACAGCGGATCAAAGATAAATTTATTCTGTAAGAGTAGGGTGTGTTGTGGCGACTGCCGATTGCCGAGAGTCGAGGTCGTAGTCTCGCTCTTAGACTGGCTTCATTTCTTAGCCTCACGTCAACTGATATCGACATCCACTGATAATGCCAAGATAGACTTCATGCTTTCTCCTCGCGGGGAACCAGAGGCCGTCAACAGATAGGCTATCGACATGCGATGCCATGGGACGACAATGTTGATAAATAGGTTGGGCGATCTTCGCTTCACGATGAATTTGACATGACAACAACTCTTCATTCAACTTCTCCCCACGACCATCCCCCCTCACCTCACAATGGAAAAGAATCTCCCCGAGGTCACGGCCAAGACCGTCGACGATGACTTGCCCGTCGACGCCATCGACCCGGCCCTCAACAAGCGCGTCCTCCGTAAGCTGGACATGCGACTGGTGCCCCTTCTCTGCATCTGCTACATGCTCCAGTTCCTCGACAAGTCGTCCCTCAGCTATGCCGCCCTCCTCGAGATCCAAAAGGATCTGGGGCTGCACGGCCAGCAGTACTCGTGGGCCTCGTCCGTCTTTTATTTCGGGTACCTCATCATGAGCTACCCGACGTCGTACATGATTGTCAAGTTCCCCATTGGCAAGTACGTCTCGGCCACCGTCATCCTCTGGGCCGCTATCATTATGATCCACGCCGCCTGCAGCAACTTTGGCGGCATCATGACCGTGCGATTCTTCCTGGGCGTCGCCGAGGCCGCCGTCGCGCCCTCGTTCAGTATTCTCATTGGCACGTTTTACCGTCGTGAAGAGCAAGCACTCCGGCAGTGCTTCTGGTTTGTGGGCAACGCGCTGGCCGGCGTCTTTGGCGGTCTGATCAGCTACGGCGTCGCGCACATCAACACCGGCTTCGAGCCCTGGAAGATTCTGTTCCTGCTGTTTGGCGGGTGCACGATCGTCTGGGGCTGCGTCATGCTCTTCTTTTTGCCGAGCGCCCCGGCCACCAGTGATTTCCTGACAGGAGAGGAGCGAGACGCGGCCGTCACCCGGCTGCAGACGAGCACCTCCGTCTCTCCTCAGCACGAGTACAAGGTCGACCAGGTCGTCGAGGCCCTGCTGGACCCACAGACGTGGCTCTTGGTGGTGTACACGTTTGCCATCAACATCCCCAACGGCGGTTTGGTCTCGTTCGGCTCGCTGATTGTCAGCGGCTTTGGCTTTTCGACCCTGCGCACCCTGATCCTCCAGATTCCCGTCGCCTGCTCCCAGATATTCTGGATTTTGTTGGCGGCCGCCCTCACCACGTTTGTCAAGAGAGCCCGCCTCGCGACAATGATCCTGATGGTCGCCTTTTCGGTCGTCGGCACCGCCATGATGTTTGCCATTGACCACTCCCACAAGGCCGCCCGTCTCGCTGGGTTTTGCCTGACCGTCGCCTACGTCGCCAACCTCCCGCTGTCACTCGCCGTCGTCACCTCCAACGTCGCCGGCTATACGAAAAAGACTGTTGTGTTGGCCCTCGTGTTTATCGCCTACTGCGTCGGCAACATTGCCGGCCCCCAGTTCTTCAAGGCGAGCCAGGCACCCGGCTACCGCTCAGGTCTCATTGCCGGTGTCTGCGGCTTTGGCGTGTCCTTCCTGTGCTTGGTTCTTTTGGCGCTGTACTACCTCTGGCAGAACAAGCAGCGCGACAGCGAGGGCACCATTGCTGCCGGCGAAGAGGAGATTCTGGTCGACGACAAGACTGACAAGCAGCACCGCGGGTTCCGGTACATGCTGTAGTTCGACCGATAGCAGGTAGTGAATAGAGACTGAATCGATTGCAAATTCGACTGTGAATTGACTGAACATCATCGTACCATGAATGTTTGTGCTACGCATCCTATCCTTTAATCGGCTGCCCTCGTCTCTTCAACTCCCATCGCACCGACTCGGCCAGCACCTCGTCGTGATTGGCCACCGGCTTGAATCCCAGCAGCCGTCTCGCCTTGTCGACACTGTAGCTGTGCGACTCGATGCAGTACGAGAGTGAAGCGCTCGTCAGTTCCGTCGGCGGCTCCGCCTTGCCCAGTGAAAATGCCCAAAAAGCCCACTCGGCCACAAACGCCACGACAACCATCAACCACGCCGGCAGCACCCAGATGTTCTGGAGTGCCTCCTTGCCGCGGGCCACGCCCCAAATCACACGCACATGATGCCAGAACGGAACCGGCGAGCCGTCAGAGATGTTGAATGCTTCTCCCGCAACGCCGTCTTTGCCCTCCAGCAACGCCTTCGCCGCTAGCACGTGTCCTGCCGCCACGTTGTCCGCCGACGCCACCTCCATCAATACAGTCTCTTCTTTTCCTGGACCGCCGCCCACTTGGAACAGTGGCGAGTTCCCTTTGGCCGCCTCCAGCATCTCATACAGTCCCTGCTGGTGGCGTTCGCCGTAGACGTGCCCGGGGCGGATGACCACCGTCTTGAGAGCGTCGCTGTTGGCCGCCCGTGCAAGACCGTCGCCCACAGCCTTGGTGTAGCAGTACTCGCTCATTTTGGGTGGGCGTCGTTTTCTTGCGTCCGGCGACCAAACATCGGTCCACAGTGCGTGGTCCTCCCCGGCATTGTCGTGCGGCGGGTCGGCGTAGACGTCGACTGTCGAGGTGTAGACAAAGGCCTGTACGGAGGGGCAGTCGGCGGCTGCTTTGAGTAAAATCGCCGTCCCCACGACATTCGTCGTGTGGAACTCTGTCTTGCGGTGCGCGGGCAACGATGCCGGCGGGGATGCCATGTGGAAGACCACGCGGGGTTGTCGCTTGTCGAGGATGGCCTTGACGGCTGCTTCGTTGGTAATCGCGCCTTTTGTGTACGACGCGACGCCGTCGACAAGGTTGTTCGTCACGTTGAGATCGAAAACGTGGACGGGTCGAAGACTCGAATCGCTGTCCTCGTCGAGCAGGTGCCGCACAAGGTGGTACCCAAGGAACCCGCAGCCGCCAATCACCAGACTGCCGCCGGACATTGTTGATATTTGTGAGTGTTGTCGTTGATTGAGCGTTGGATGTTGTGGTGTCAGGTAGTGAAACGCGTTTGTGTGTCGATGGTTGTGTCCATTTTGCAATTCTGCCCGTCGCACCTGCCGCTCTCGTATTTATTTCTTTTTATGTCTCTCCTCTTTCCGTCTGACGTTGCACATGTGCAAAAAGCAAGGAAGGTGCAGGAAACTCCAACACGCAAAACCCACAAGGAAGGCGCGGCTTTTTTATTCTCTCCGCTGCACCTCCCGCAAACAGGCACATCATTGCCTCTTTGGAATCGGATGGAATTACAGCGCCGTGACTGCTGTAATACGAGATTCGTGTATATGAGTGGCAGCTGTCTGAACTTAACTACAACCGAGTGGAAACAACCTTCGTAGCATTAGGGATGAATGGAAATTGAACAGATGCATCACAAAACTGTCAAAAGAGCCGCCATGGTCTCGTTGGTCCAACCGTTGCAAACTTGTTATTTCCCATGTTGACATCGCATCGCCCAAAGTCCCCCAAATTTACAGCGGTATCCACTGAAAACTAGCTGTTGTCGCTGGAAGATTTCGCATCGGTTGAACATCAGGTTATGACCAAACAATCTTTATTCATTTGCTCATAAGGAAGGATGACAATTCGATTGGAAGTCCAACGACAACCGTGGCATTGGCGTAAGACGGAATGAGAACTTTAATCCAACTGTGCGCGGCATCATCAAGACGGTCAAAATGCTACCTTAACATCAAAAGACACGCTAAATACACCGCGGAACTACAAGGTTACTATTGACTTGTACGTAGTACATAGCAGTGTATTTAGACACTGGACACTTGCAGCATACTCTGCATCACAGTCTCGTATCTAAAAGAATTCATGCACTTTTTGTTCAATTAGTAAAATATATACAAATATACAAACAGTTTCCAAGATATATATGTCTCTCTGTTGTAGGTATGAGCCACTTTCACTTGTTACACTCAAAAGAGTTGACGACGACGAGCGGCGGCAGAAGTCGACGTGCTCGACAACACAGCCGAGCCAGCCGCCGTCGACGCAGACGATCCGGCCGTTGCCGTCCCAGAACAGCTCGGCGGCGCCGTCGCAGCGGCAATGACGCTCGCATTCGCCGACTTGACGTCGTCACTGGTCGGGTTCAGGGCCACGGCGCCAATCGTCAAGTTCGTCGCCATCCAGCCGGTGATCGCCTCGACATAGACAGCCGGCTGCGTGCCGTGCAGGTTGTGTGACGCCGTCGGGAAATTCTGGAGGGTAAAGCTGCCGTTACCATTCGCGGCGATCACATCCTGGACGTAGCCGACCTGCACGGCCGAGACGGCGCCCAGCAGGTTGCCCGTCACTGGATCGTTGGCGGCAAAGTGGTGTGTCATGAGGACGGGCACGTCCTTTTTGACTTGCGTCAGGAGTGTCTGGTGGTCGCAGGCGGCGTTGATCGTCCCCGACACAAATGCGTGGCCCCATTCCGGGTCGTACTCGTCCAGACTAATATCGAGACCGGCCGGGCCCTGTCCTGCCGTCAAGTACTGCTGGATCCACGGCGGGATTTCTTTGGCCGACGACGCCTTCATGCCGCTTTCGTCGCCAATCGTCCACTGCCCGCCGAGCCACTTGTACCACAGATCAAAGTACGGACCGGCCACCGTCTGCAGGACAGACTGCCCCACGGCCGGTCGCGCCTCGCTCGCAAACAGCGGCGGGTCCTCGTAGATGGCGCCCACAATCTGGCCCGGTTTCGCGTACGCCGACAGCCACGCCGACATGACGCCGCCCGACGACAGTCCGGCGACGACGACGGGCCGCTGGACGACCAGATCGATGAAGCGCACCAGGTCGCTTCCAAAGTTGTCGAGGCTGTACCGCCCGGGCGTCCATGTCGACCGTCCCTGGCCGCGCATGTCGACGGCATACACCTGGTAGTCTTTTTGTAGGAGCCACATGACGAGTTCGTAGCCCCACCACGACTCAGTCTGGCCCGGGATCAGGAGGAGCGCCGGCTTGTCCGAGGTGCCGGTCGTCGCGTAGTTCATGCGGATCTCGCCCAGGTCGGCCGTCTGCTCGCAGAAACTGTGCGTCGTAAAGATGGAGGCATGGTCGGCGGCTTCGAGGTAGTTGCTGGTGGCGACGCCCTTTGTCGTGACGGCGGAGACGGCCTGTGCGGCGGTGGCCAGAAGGGCCAGTCTTCTTGTCTTGAAATGCATTGCGGGGGGGATGGGGGGAGGAGTATCGGGAGAGGTGAGATGAGTCTGAGGAAAGTGACTTGGAAGGCATATCTAAAGAAGGGAAGAGGTCAGCGGATGTATTTGTACTTGTTCTTCCATCTCCTCTGCTTATGGAAACATCCAGTCTTCCGAAAACCGGGTCGATGGCTTGATTGTCAATCATCCTCGTCCCATGTGGCCCGGACAGGCCCGCAGTGCATCCAATGCATCCTTTGAACCCAAATTCCACTGACGGCCTGCACCCGTGGGATGAAAGGATCGCAGGATTTAGCTTAGCCACAGCGGTTCGACCGCTCGTTTGGAAATAATTGTGGTTCTATTGATTCGGTTGGGTGTGGTGGTGCTGTGGTGCCGTTTTGGTTGTGATCCAGGCCTTCTGTTGCTCCTTTCCAGCACGTCGGCAAGTCGGCGTTTGCAAGTTCCGTGGTGCGTGTTCACCAAAACCAACCTCCTTGCCAACCGTTAAGCGATGTAGTATCGGGAAGAGGAGTCGACTCATCCAATGCCGTCTTGAATAATTCCTTCCCAAGAGAAAAGAAACGAAGGAAAGAAGAACCGCTTTCGCTGCGAGGTGTGCAGCGGAACGATGCCGGATCTTCGGTTGCGTGCCGGGTTGCGTTGATTGCAAATTGAGCATCGAGGTCGTGTTTATGCAACTCAAAGCGCGGGGTAGGTCGCAGATGTTGGCGATGACAAGAAGA
Organism: Sporothrix pallida; assembly: GCA_021396235.1. Lineage (NCBI taxonomy): Eukaryota > Fungi > Ascomycota > Sordariomycetes > Ophiostomatales > Ophiostomataceae > Sporothrix > Sporothrix pallida. The sequence continues at coordinate 78,738 of WNYG01000048.1, read as the reverse complement.
ATGAAGGAATTAATACGTCGTAAAAGGTGTGTCAAAAGAGGACGCAGGTGCAAAATGAAAAGGGAGGCGGGGAGTTAACAAACGGTGCCTGGGAGGAAGGCGCGTTGTGGGATCAACACGGCAGGAGCGACCATGCACAACGCCGATTTGGCATGTCTTGTTCACCCACCAAACAGACGACAACCATATCATTTTCTTCAAATTGATTTTATTATGTCGTTTGAACTTGAATTACTTTCTGATAGAATTTATTCAATTACTCACAATTTTATTTGACCAATTTTATACTTTTATTTTTTTTGAAATAAATTTACGAAAAAAAGACAGACGAAAAACTAAACGAATAATGACGACAAAAGGTCGAAAATTTACCAACATCAGACAATCGGTAATCTATGACACTGAAACAATAGGAACCAAACAAATCATTGCATTCTTCAATCATAAGCTCATAAAAAAGATATCGTATACATAAACAGTCGTATTTCAAACAGATCATTTAAGTCAAACTCAGCCTCGACTCGCCCAGCATGACCATGGCCCGTTCCCAGGAAAACTGCGCGGCAGCCTTTGACACTAGCGAGGCCACACCCGTTGTGCTTGTCAACGGTGCCCGCCCTCTCGACCGCCTCTCTGTCTTCTCGCTCTTCTTCTCGTCTTTGTTGTTGTCAACACCGACGTTGTTCTGTTCACCACCCCCGTGGTCTGCCGCCCGTTTCCACGTCCGGAACGAGCCGTTCCACGACGCCGGTACTCTTGGGTTCTCGTCGACGGTCAGGTCCTGCTGACGCCAGACCATCTCGACGACCTTGCGGGCGGGCGGGATGCTGCGGAACATTGTCTTTTCGAGGCGGGCAAAGATGTCGAGAATGCGTTGGCGTTGGTCGTCTCCCCCAGAGGATGGGCTGGCACCCCCTGTCGCCATACAGCCTGCCATGAAGACGGCCCAGACGGGAAAGGCGGCGGTGACGTGCTCGGCGGCGAGGATGGCGCGCGACAGGTCGACAATCTGATCCACTAAACGACTGCGGACGGCGCGGGTTCTGGGGACAATGTCGGGCCAGTACAGGGCACAGGTCTCGTCCAGGAACAAGAGGGCGCCCAGACGATGGGCCTCGGCGGTGCTCTCGAGGACGAGGAAGCGGGTGCGGTCGGTGTTGGGAGGTGTGGTCGGGCGGTTGTCGGTGGAAGTTGAACTTGTACTTGAGGACGGACTCCTGCTTTCGTCACCGTTGAAAAGATCGTGGAAGAGGCTGTCGCCTTCTTCAAAAAGGTGCGGTTTTGGTGGCAGCTGTCGGAGCGATACAATGGCTTCTTCGATGCGGTGAACAGTGGCGGCCACTTCGCTCACAGCCGTCGCTGGTGGCAGGTTCCGCAGCTCGCAAATATCGTCAATCAAAAACAGTAGGGTGTTGCTGAAACCCTGGTACGCGTCGACGTACGCGTCGCGTGTCGTGTCGGCCCTCAGGTGCATGTACTGCCGCGAGATGGGCGTTGTGGGCAGCCGCAGTGCCGAGTTGGCCGACGACGTCACCACCTGGTTGACGGCAAACGTCGTCTTGGCCGTGACCAGGTGGTACGCAAAGTACTGCCACGCAAAGCGCACAATGTCCTGCGCCGAGTCGGGCATGGCCGGGTGGTTCGTGCAGGCCTCGAGCAGTGCGGCGATCGCTGCTAGATGATCCGTCCAGGTCGGCTGGCAGTGGTCGGCGACCTCGAACCAGCAGAGCGGGATGGCGGCGGCGAGGGCCTCGAGCAAGTCCTGGGGCTCGGTGGGGCGGATTGTGGAGAGAAACTGGCGCAGGCCGCCCAGCGCGTACTGCCGGTAGGTGAGGGCGAGCGCCTGGGCCTGTGTGTTTTGGGCGTCTGTTGTTGTCGATGAGGCCGCGAGAAGAAGATGGGCCGCCATTTTGCTGGCGGCGACGGCCAGCAGACCATAGTAGACGCGCCGCGACGACATGGCCATGGGCAGCAGGATAAAGCGAAACGGGTTGTGGTCGCGCTCGTCGAGCATGGTGGCCTTGGAGCAGACGATGGCGGTGTAAAAGTCGAGGAGGTGGGACTCGGCGGCGGAGATGTTGCCAAACAGCGGCGCCCACCGGCCGGTCAAGGCGCGGCTGAGGATGGGCTGTGGCGTGTTGTCGAGTACACTGGAGTCGTGTATATGGGAGGCAGTGTGGCCAAAGTCGGATGGTATCAGGGCATTGAGCAAGTCTTGTTCAGAGTTGTCGTATGGGAGGAAGTCGAGGTCGAGATCAGGGTCGAGGCTGGTGTAGTCGATATCTGGAACGCCGTCGTATCTGCTGCACCCAGTGAAGCCTGTGTTGGCATATCCTGCCGTGTCGACCTTCTTCGGCTCGCTTCTGTCGGCATCCGAGTCGAGATAGAACATGACATCATCGTAGGACGTGTTGATAAAGAAGTGGGTGCTATGCGGTGTCTGCGGAGAGATTCGATCACTTGAGGGGTGGACTGGCGCTTTGGCACGATACGGCGGTGTCTTCTTGCGAGATGTCGACGCTGACGATGTCGACGAGCCGGATGTCGACCCTGACTTTGATCCTTTTGTCGACGACCTCCTCCCCTTTGTCAGTCCTTCTCGGCCGTGGCACGTGCCGCGCGCAATCGAGTCCTCGATCCACGTCAGGCGCATGCCGTACGAGCACGACAGGCCCGCCTTGCTGCATTTGCCGCAGACGGGGCGGCGCTCTGGACGTTAAGAGTCAACACGGCGAACTGTATTAAGATGAGAGTGAGGGTAGAGAACGACTCACCATCGCATTTGACGCTGCGGCCACGACAGGTCCAGCAGCCTGTTCGAGTACGCTGGGGAGCACTCATTTTGAGGAGAGTCGGTGTCTGAGAGACTCGTAGACGGGGATTCACACGGAAATGATCACCGGCCGAGTGGGATGTCAATTCCTGTTTCGTTTCTTCTTGTGAGGAGAGGAGCGCGGATTTCGGTAGTGACAAGTGACGAGTGACGAGTGAATGATTTCTCCAGTTTCTGGCAGTTCTGCAACAGAAGCAGGCAAGGCAGGAAGTGGAGAGCCAGATAGAGCCAGATGGAAGGAGAGATCTTGGGCTTGCCGGATGGGCCCTTTTGAGAAGGAGTCCACCCCCGCCCGCCGTGGAAAGCAGAGGCGAGGGACGGCGAGGGAAGCTGCGATGGAAGGAAGCCAAAGTGAGGAGAAACGGCAAACGATAAGGTCAATTGGTAGAGTGCCAGGGGGCCTGTCAACATTAGCGCGGCGCCACAGGCTTGTCGAGACTTGACTACTGTGTAAACACGCTGTAGCGAACGAATAGCAGCGAGCTGTTATCTGTTTATCACCGCCCAAGTCCCTGTCTGGTCCCCGTCTTATCGCGGTCCAGTGTTAGGACCAGCGTTAGCGGCTTGTGTCTCCATTTCCGTGTGTCAATCGCGACTACCGATACCGCTTCTTGCCGCATCGAGCATCGTCACGTGTGCTTCACAGGAAAAAGAGGGTGTGATAATGACTCGCAGAAGTGACTTTGGTGCGTTTGCTGAATTGCCGAATTTGGTACATCTTCCACATTAGCAACCCCAGACCGTGGGGCAAAACACTTACACGCCGATGTGCGGTCGTGCGGTTGAAAGGCAGATAGATTTTGGTGGAGCCAGTTTATCATCGGCCTTGATAAAGGATGGAAGTGACTGCCGTATCTCGAGATGAAAAGTTACAAGAGTCTAGAGCAGCACTATTGATCTTTCGAAGGAATTTACAAACTTGGAAAAGATAAACTCACAGATGGGTAGTTTAACGTCTGGTCACTGCAATCTCTCCATCCATACTAATATCACGGCGGTGCAGTCACAATGTCGATGATTTTGTTTCTGTGTCCTGCTCCAATTTTAACAAAAAGGCCAGAGAATGATTCAAGGGAAAAAAAAGATAAAAAAGAAAGTTTAAAAGAAAAACAAAAAAACAAAGACTACAAATTTCTAGAAAAAGAAAATCAGCGAAAAGTCAAAAAGAAAATCTTCTGCGTCGGCCGGGAATCGAACCCGGGGCCTGTCGATGGCAACGACAGATTTTACCACTAAACCACCGACGCTTGTGATTTGCTGACGGAAGAATTCGAGCTACGTTAGTCTAAGAGGACCGTCACCACACGGCTTTGGCGCTAAATTTAGGGGTATTTACAGTCTCGACCTAAACGGGACCGGCCGATTGGCCTTTTTAATACGGTCGGTAAGGTTGTTTTGCTGTACATTATTCCTTATTTGATAGGACCAAACCCATGCTAACCGTACAGACGACTACGTCACACGAGGCGTCACTTTGGTGCCAATGCCTCCGCCCATGGTCCACATTATCCGGTCACTCGTTGGCCTGTCACAAGTCGAACAATAATTTAGATTAGAACAAACTCTATACACGTCTATAACGTCCTCTATCGGATCTATCGAATACAATGCACCCATCCGTCATTAGTAGAAGCTGTGGGAAAACTCGACGAGTGCCATGATGGCCATGGCCTGGCCGTAGGGCATGGCGGTCTTGGGGATGTCCTTGTAGAACTGCAGCGAGTCGCCCATGCCGGTGCCAAAGCTCGTCTGCAGCAGCTCGCCGTCGGGCGAGACGTTGTCGAGGACGGCCTGGATCGCGGCGGCGGCAACTTCGTCGTAGCTGTGTGTTGTACCTGGTACGCCGGCCGGCAAAAAGCGCTTGCGGCGGGCCTTGAGAATGCCATAGGCAAAGCCGGCGGTGGCCGAGGCCTCGGGGTACGAGCCGTCGGCTGCCGAAATGTCGAGGAGCGTGCGCCAGAGGCCCGACGGTTCTTGCAGCTTGGCGAGCGCGCGGCACTGGGCCTCGAGCGTGTTGAGCAGGTGCGATCGCAACGCAGCCATGCCGAGGCTGGTACTAATTGTTCTGTCGCTGTCCAGCAGTTCCAGCATCTCGGGGATGACAATCGTGAGCCAGCTGTTGCCACGCGCCCAGCGGGCCTTTGCAAAGTTGTGGCCGACTGTGGCGCCGTCCTCATTTGAATTTGAATTTTCCTCCGCCGCGAACTGCCAGCCGTGGAAAAACAGGCCGGTGTCGCGGTCAAAGAGGTACTGCACCAGCACAAGCATCTGCCGCAGCGCCTCCTCGACGTAGTGCGGCTTTTCTAAAAGCACACCGATCTTGGCCAGCGGCAGCGCCGTCATCATCAGCGTGTCGTCCCACAGCTGCTGCGTGTTGGCCTTGACGTAGGTAATGTGCTGCATGCCGCCGTACTCGGTGCGCGGCAGATCGTGCATCGCCCACGCGGCCCACGCCTCGAGCCACGGCAGGTACGTCTTGTCGCGCGTCTCCTCGTAGACGTACGCGAGCGTCAGAAAGACGGACATTGTGTTGATGTTCTTTTCGGTGCCGCGCCCGGCGGAGAATTGTGTTGCAAACCATTGTCGGATAATGGCCAGCAAATCCGCGCGCCCCGTCAGCTCATAGTATTTCCAGATGCCATATAAACCGACGCCGTGCGTCCAGTCCCAGCCGTCCCAGCTCTTGGTGTCGAGCACGCGGCCGTCGGCAAGATGATACACAAATTCCTGCTTGGTGTCGCGCAGGCCGACGAGCTGCGTGATCAGGAGGTCGATTGTGCGGTGGACGTGGGCGGGGTCGAGTGCTGCCATGGTGGGTGGTGGGCTGTGCGGTGCATTCAGTGTGGACGAGGCTTTGGTCTGTTTTGTTGATGCGTTGATGTGTGCGCCTACGCGAGGCTTGGGCTTTGGCTTTATTGGTTTCGGAAAACAAAAGCCGCACTGTGTCTGCATCTGCAATGCCCTACGTGCACCGCGCTGCATTCGACCGCGACGACGGGAACGTAATTTTCCGTCATCGGCAAACGCAACGATCTGGCGACGAGGACGACGATGGGGTGTGGGGGACGGTGGGGATAATGGAGCTATGTGGGCAAAAGGGAGACCTCGAGACCTCCTAACACATTGTGCTCGAAGACCTGTCTGCTGTGTCTCTGTGTATTAAGAAGGTATGTTCCCAAAGGCAAGGCTCTACCATTCCGGCTTATACCCGGTCAGACGATTCCTGAACCGGCGGTGAATCGGTGTGGCATGGGTGTCTTCACCTTGGTGTCGGTATCTGATGCAGCGACCACCAGCATCCCCCGCTGCTTGGCATTGAGACCCCTGGCGATGCACATGGCAATCAAGCGTCGAGTGTTGCGGGATAGCGTCGGGTATAGCGTCGGGACCAGATGCGACGACGAGCCGTGGCCCTACACGGCAGTGCTTACGACGGCAATCGTTGCGACGGCATTCGAGACCGCGCGCCCCACTTGTCCGCGGTCTGTAAATGTAAAAGTATGGAGTAAATGCGGAGGAGCATGGGGGGGACCGCCGAGCTAGTGAATCAGCAGCATCGAGGCATCTGCCGCCGAACTTGTGAATCAGAAGCATCGGGGCATCTGCTGCCGATGGCCGTTGATAAAGGACAGGCTGCGTCTGACTCTGACTCTGTTCAACTGGACAATGTTCAGTCTTCTCATTATTCTTTCTCCTGCTCTCTCCTCCTATCTCCCACCCCCTATCACTCTACATCATGGGCTCATCCGGCGCCCAGGCTCCCGGGCTCCCCAGCCACGACAACCACGACATTGAACACATTTCGCGGACGGCGTCGCCGGTCGACGAGAAGGCGGCGCAACACGACTATGGCCGCATCGACCGCGAAGTGGCCGAGTACGCCGGCGAAGAGCGCATCGACATTGACGAGGCCACCAACACGCGGCTCAAGCGCATGATCGACCGGCGCATCCTCGTCGTCATGGTCATCACGTACTTTATGCAGGCGCTCGACAAGGGCACCATCTCGTTTGTCTCCATCATGGACCTGCCGGCCGACACCCACCTCGTCGGCCAGCAGTTCAACTGGCTGACCACGTGCGTCTACATTGCCATTCTCGTCGCCGAGTACCCGACCAACTACATCTTGCAGCGCGTGCCCGTTGCCAAGTACTTGGGGCTGAGCATTGTTGGCTGGGGCATCACGCTGGCCTGCCACGCCGCCGCCCGCAATTTTGTCGATTTGCTGGCCCTGCGCACGCTGCTGGGCATCTTTGAGACCTGCTGCCAGCCCATCTTTGTCTTGTTGAGCGCCATGTGGTACAAGCGCTCGGAGCAGGCCGCGGCCGTGACCTACTGGTACATGATGAACGGCGGCCAGCAGATCGTCGGCGGTCTGCTGGCCTACTGTTTTTCCTTGATCAACAGCGGGCCGCTCAAGTCGTGGCAGGCGCTGTTCATCGCCTACGGCGGCCTCACCGTGTTCTGGGGCGCCTTTGTGTTTGTCTACATGCCCGACTCGCCCATGCGTGCAAAGTGCTTTACCGAAGCCGACAAGCGCCTGATGGTCGAGCGCGTGCGCGAGAACCAGACGAGCCTGCAGAATAAAGTGTTCCGCAAGGAGCAGGCATGGGAAGCGCTGCGCGACCCCCAGACGTACGGCTACTGCCTGATTTCGATCTGCACCACCCTGCCCACCAGCGGCCTCGGCGCCTTCAAGTCGATAATCATCTCGGGCTTCCACTTTACCACCCTGCAAACGCAGCTGCTCGCCATGGTGCTGGGCTTTTACATTATCCTTGTTCTCTTCTCGTCGCTGTTCCTCGTCAAGAAGACGGGCCAGAACCTGATTGTAATGGGCTGCTTTGTTATTCCGTGAGACCCCTTCTTTTTCCTTTTCTATTTTTTCTCTCTTTTTCTTTCTTTTTCACACCCGCTAACCCCCACTCCCACCCCCAGATCGTTCGTCGGCACAATCATCCTCATGACGGTGCAAAACACAAACAATGCGACCCGCATCGGCCTCCTCATCAGCTACTACATTGCCTTGTCGTTTTGGTCCGCCCAGACCCTCGCCCTCTCCATGATCAGCCGCAACGTCGCCGGCCAGACAAAAAAGGCCGTCGTCGTTTCGTGCAATTTTGTGTCGTGGGCGGCGGCGGCGGCCATCGGCCCCCAGATCTTCCTCTCGTGGGACGCGCCGCGCTACTTCATCGCCTTCTCGACCCATCTCGGCTGCTACACGCTCCTCGTCATCGTCATCGCCGCCCTGCGCTGGCACCTGCGCCGCCAAAACGCAAAGAAGGACGCTGTCCAGGCCTACGACCCCGCGCTGAGCCAGGCCTTTGACGACTTGACCGACCGCGAAAACCTCAACTTTCGATACATTTATTAGGCGGTGATGACGTCGGACCGTGTACACGTGAATAGTAACGGGCAATAACGAACAATAATGAGCAACAACGGTCACTCGGTCACTCGGTCACTCGGTCACTCGCTGGTCTTTTAGTTTCCCATAATGTTAAACAATTGATTTAAAATAAACTTGACTCGTCTCTCTCCTCACTCTCGTCTCTCTCGTCTCTTGATCGTTACGCTAGCCGAAGACCGAAAAATACGTTCATACGTTCCCGTTGTCGCGGTCCGTTTCAAGTCTCGCCTTTTTAAGTCTCGCTACCCCAAGCTGGGAACTGGGGCGCAGAAACGAGGTCGCAGGAGTACTGGACCAGGTATGGGGAGCTGTCAGTGCTGGAGCTCAGGAACACGGTGCCATCCGGAGCAGTAATGCTGATGTCGAACACGGCCGCTCCTTGCGCCTGAGCGAACATGATGCGGATGGGCATGTACTCGCCCTCGACCATGTCGACACTTGCGCCGCCGCTGCCGCCTTCACCGAAATTGACAACAGCGTCGGCATTGGCGCGCGTCCATCCCGCATACGCATTGGCGCCCAGCCAAAGCAACACGATATCGTCGACATTGGAGAAGGAGATGGTATAGGAGCCAGTCTCAGCAGCGAAGATGTAGCCGCGGTGGTCCAGAACGAAGTCGACGCTTAAAAACGCATAGCTGGTTCCGTAGACGGTGATTTCCAGAAGACTGTTGTAGTAGAAGCCGCCAGCAGTCGAGGTAATACTGGAGAACTCGGGGATCTCGGTCTTGTAGACGGTAGGGTTGAATATACTATAGGTGGCGTCGCTGTTATCACCCTGATTATTCGGGTACACGGCAAACTGCAAGCCCTGGTTGCCACACTGGGAAGGGGTCGGGCAGACTATCTCAGTGGTGGTGGTCGTGATCGTGATAACAGAGGTGGCAGTCACATCCGAGGTGGCAGCGATGTTAACGATGCTGGTGGCAGCCTTTGTAGCCGTGGCCGTCCCGGTAATAGTCACAGTGGGCGTTGGGATGCCCAGACAGCTGCAGGCAGTCGAGATCTCGTTCTGGGCAAACTTGGACAAGGCCGCAGGGATGGCGTTTCTTGGAGCAACACGGCATGGTCGTGGCCCGACAGTACGTTTCTTGTGAGAGTCGGAAGACGAGTCATCCCCGGCCTGGGAAAGGATGCAAGTAGTGACCGTGGCAGTCCTTGAAATATGTATATGTGAGAAATGTCCGTGAAAGTTGGATTGTATTGAAAATTGTATTAAAGATTAAAGCTTACACGGTCTGCATCTGGGTCACAGTTGACTCAGTGATGATGTTTGTGCCGGTTGTGCTCGAGGTTATTTGCGTAGTCGTCAGCGAAGTGGTGACGGTGGCCGTCTTCGTAATAGTAGGGATGGACAAGTAGTTTGAGCAGAATGCAGTTGCCGTCGTGCATGCATCGAGAGCTCGAACGACCAGATCAACAGCAAGGCATTCGAGTTCGGAGATGCCCTTGACCGGCTTGGCGTGAACCTGGCCTGCAACCGCAAGGCCCAGGAGAGCAAGCTGACGAGGAGAAGTCCACATTGTTGGCACTATGTTCTCAATATGTTCTCAATATGGTACAGGAGACTTGGCGAGGAGGGTTGCAATGAAGCTTTGTAGTTCAGTGTCTAAAGCAGTCCTTATATACAGCATTCTCCCGTGCACGCGGGCTGAGAAGCAGAAAGTGTTGCTACGATATACGATATACTCGTAAAAGGTCTGGCCAGGCTAGCCGTTATGAAGTCCATAACTGAATCCAATAAAATCCAATAACTGAGACAATAGCAAGTCTTTCAAAAGCTTGTGTTCATCTAACCTTATCCTGGAATGCTTGCACGCGTATGATGGCTCGTGATTCGCTTCGCTCGCAAGTTGCTTACTGTGTAAGTCACCAATAGTCCTGTCCCTGGGCCACAGGCTGTTTTAGGCTGTGGCCTAAAACGTGTAAAACTATTTGCAAATCGGCACATTTTAGTTATAGCGTCAATATATAGCACAGGAAGAGACATAACTAGTACATATGTAAACTCCATACTTGGTATGGTCGGCTTTGAAGAGGTAATGCTCTACTTGTACGACGGAATACTCCGTGAAACCATTCCCATGCTGAACATCTGTACTCATATTTTGTCCCCGCGATCAAAGCACTCTAAGCAAGCCGAAGACGGCAATTGCGAGGCACGGCATGTAGACTCGCATCTGTGTTGGCGCCAATTTAAAAGAATCAATGTTTTAAATAGCTCGTTTACCAGAACAGACACGTGAGACAGTCTGTACGGAGAACCTGGCATGTCTTACAGGGACAGTGCGTTTGTCAATCGTAATTTAAAATTGTACGCGCAATCCGGACGACATATGACAATTTTTAGCCGCATTCTGTGATTGACTCTAAACTTTCTTTTTAACCCTTGGTACGAAGTACTTTTAAATACATAGTCTGACAGCGCAAATTTGGAAGTCACACCAGTTTCAGCACTTGGCCACCCAAAATTCCAGCGTCTTCTTGATGTCAACAAACGCTTGGACCGCAACGGTGGCCTAGGCTAGAATCGCGTTGCCAAAAGGTACTTCTAGCCATCTCGCGATTTTGTATTATTACAAAGAACACTCTCCTGAGAGCAAGACGTAGTCCTTGTCAGGTGATCAGGCTGAAGGGGCTTATTCTTATAGAGCAATGATAAAATGCAACGGTTGAAACTGCTCAACACGTCTGAGGGGTACTGAATGTATGCGATGAGGGCACAGCAATAACAAGGGCAAAGGTGCTTATATTCCAGACAAGCGGTAACGACTGAGTCCCATCCTCAGCGGGGGTGGCCCTCAGTCCTATATTCCGTATATATCTAGCTAATCTCATTCGTATCTCATTCCTTATTTCATACCGCGTATGAGATAGCCCCCTTCTCATACCTATCTCATTTTCTATCTCATTTTCTATCTCATACCTCGTATGAGATAACTTTTCAGCCAATCGGCTGGCACCCTTCCTCTGCCATACTCCTGCACAACACACGCGCCTCCTCTCCATGTTTTACCGTCCCGTAAGGCGTCCCCTCCTGGCCTCTTCTTTGGCGGCCCGCCGCGCAGGTCGCGTGGGGTCGCCCTGCTCTTCCATTCGTAACACGAAGCATCTGTCTTGCCTGTATTCCGCATTGTCTGCCTTGTGCTCCCATAGTATGTCCAAGGCTGCATACTTGAGGTCCTTATGTTGAGATGTAAGGATACCAATGGAAGTCTGACTTCGACTAGGGTGAGACTTCGACTAGGGTTAGCTCCCAACAACTGGCTTCGAGAATGCCAAGCAGCAAGCATAGTAGGAAGTTTAGAGCCATGATGCTGCCTATTTACACTCTGCGCGCAAACGGTGTCATTCATTCCAATCCGGGCGTGTCGACAACGAATCAAGACAAAGTAATAACAAAAGACTCCAAACTCTGCGGACCGTCTGCCGCGTGGTCAACTTATCAAAGATGCAAAACATGTAATAGCATCTTAAATTTAGAAATTACAGAGACCTAAACTCAAGGAGGATGTCTCTTATTTAGTCTAGATTGGATTTTGTCTCGGCCTCTCAAGCATGCGCGCGGTATGTCTATTTTGCACCAAGGTCCTAATCAACAACGGTGTCTGTATTGCGTATTGCCGTGGTTGGGGGGCCGCGATGCGGAGGTGTACGACGAGAATGTGCCCCTCCCGCCACTGGCTGCGCCCCGCCGTTTGTTAATAGTAGGGCACGGCCGCATTCCTCCGGCCATTCTCTATCTCTCACGGGCTGTTGGAGATTTGCTACTGCGCCGCACTGGAAATCACGGTAAGCTAGGCTCGCTCCTGTGTTCTCGACATCATTTTCCTGCTGCCGCGCTTTACACAGCTCCAAAGATTTGCCTCTTGTCAAGAAACAAGTCTTGTCACGGCGACGAGAGGCGTGTCAAGAACAAATACAAATCTGACAAGACAAAATAACATGTCGAAAATCACTCTCATAAAGCTTTTTTATTTCGCTCATAAGCGGCGACCAAGTAAATCAGGGTACCATCTGGCCATGCACCTTCCTGTTGGACAATATAATCGTTTGCAACTCGCATACGTAGTGAAAATAAGAACATCCATGATGAAAGTACGACATAGAACGTACCAAGAACCCCTGTCTCTTAATTCTCTTAATCCAAAAGCATGAAAGCACGTCTGTAAAGGCATCACTGGGCCTGTCTAGCAACGGAAGCGCCAGTATAAATGCCCCTTCAAATATTTACTAATACATCTCAACCAAACCATGCAAACCATGCAAACAACAATGTACCACCCTAGCACTCTTGGACATGTATAGCTAAGTAAGGGACAAAACACTGCGGTTTTATTGGCCGGATTCTATTTTTATTCTATGGACAGCCCTGTGAGAGATACGTCGATGTTGCCTGACGATGTTGTTGCAAAGACACCGACGACGGGCCCAACAAAGTCGGGGTCAGTCAGGTGCAGCGTGTCGACGCTGTCTAGCAGTGTCCATGCATTGGTCGAGTCTTCTGATGCCGACTGGGTCGAGTACTCTAGCTGATATTCCTGTTCTGTGTATGCAATGCGGAGGGACAGTGTGTTGGAGCCTTGCGGCAGGTCATGCCGTGAACTGCGAGAAATCTTTTGAGCGTTGTTGACGAGCTCAAAGACGAGACTAGGCTTTCCACTTCCGCCTGTATAGACAAAGATACGCGTGTAGCGGTGCTCGTCTTTGAAGACGGCCAGACCGCACTTGAGTCCGGCGGCTGACCATTTCTCCAGTGTTTCGGGCGTCAGGTCAGGGAGGGTTACAGTGGACTGGCCCTTGAGCAAGCGCTGCCGTTTTCCCACAAAGGTCGGCGACGTGTGCGGTTCTGAAAGATCGACGGGCGTGGCTGTCAGCGTCACGGCCGAACCGTCCTCGCTGAGCCGGTAGTTGTCCAGGAACGCATCGCGGATATATAGAAAGTCGATGTACGACATAGAGTCCGACAGAGGCTCGCCCGCCGCCAAACCAGCCGGATTCTCTTCGACCCGCTCCAGCGTCAGCCAGTCGCCGTTTTCGTCCCACTTCCCTCTCGTCAGAAACGTCTCGCGGCCCATGATGAAGCGGCCGCCGGCATCCTTGCGCACGCCCAGACACACGCCCCACCACTGACCGTTGTCGTCCTCGAGCACATCGCAGTGGCCGGTGTAACGAATGTACGCGTCGGTGCCCTTGGCTGTGAGAATGGGGTTGTGCGGGCAGGCCTCGTAGGGGCCCCAGATGGACCCCTCAGGAGACCGCGCCATGGTGATCATGTGCCCCTCGTGGGTGCCGCCTTCGGAAATCAATAGATAATAACGACCGTTGCGCTTGTTCTTGTACATGTGCGGCCCTTCCGGGTAGATGCCGCCCGTCCCCCTCCACAGTAGGCGTTCTTCTGACAGCGCAGCGCCCGTCGCCAGGTCGATCTGGATCTGCTTGATGGTCGTGTACGGCCCGGGCGCGGCCGATCCCTGGACATAGACTTTGCCGTCGTCATCGAAAAAGAGGCTGGGGTCGATGCCGCTGAACTGAAAGTAGACCGGGTCGGACCACTGACCGGCCCAAATGTCCTGTGTGGACACGATAAAGTTTTCCGTTGTGTCTAGGGGCTCCTGTTCGTGGTGGATCACGTTGGTGCACACGACGTAGAACGTGCCCTTGTTGTGGCGGATCGTCGGCGCGTACAGGCCGCCCGTGACGGCCATGACCTCTGTGACTTTGGCATCTTCAGCGGGTTTGTCCGAGTCGTACAGCGGATTGAGCCGCGTGTCGGCCTTGTGCAGGCTCAACTGGCTCTGCCGGTGGATGGCGTTTCCTGGAGGTTGGAGGGAAGTGTTAGACAGTTTTCAGAGGGAAGTAAGAGACAAATTCAAATACACAAGGCGCGAGTACTGACCAATCTGCTTCCAAGAAACCAAATCTTTCGATGCGTAGATGGGCAGGCCCGGAAACATGTGGAAGCTCGAGTTGACGAGAAAGAACCACTCGCCGACCTTGACCATTGACGGGTCCGGCGAGAAGCCGGGAATGATGGGGTTGATGGCCGGCATTGTCGTAGTGTGTGTTGTTGATGATGTTGATGCTGTCGATGTGCTGTGTAATGAGTGTAAACAGTCTGACTTGGATGTCGTGCAAACGCAGCATTCAAATAGGAACACACAAGAGAACAGGGGAAGGCCCAATATGGAAATCCAATGCTAAATTCAATCAACAAAAGTTGCTGACATGTTCTGACGGTTGGACAATGTTAGCGATATTGTCATGACAGTCCATATCATAGTGCCCAGACTTGTTCCGTCTTCCGAACCGAGATGCGTTCTCGATCTCTTTCCTGTCTTGTTTCTTCCTTTCCTTTTTACCCGAGAACGTGGTTAGGCCGCTGCGGGGTCAGATTCATCTGATTTCTTCTCTCTTTTACTTTTCACCAGGCCACGTACGTTGTCTGTGAGGAGAATCTGGTACAGGATCGCGCGATGTATCGTTCTCCGCACGAAACGGGTGATTCCCGGCATTCGCAAAATATACCCAACCCTTGCCTACCAACACCACCAACACCAGACTAGAATCCTCTGATCCTTAATGCTATCTTCTGTCTTTAGCCTAAATGCAGGTATCTCTAGAATTGAGTTAGCAATCGTCAACAACGCCAACGGTCAAGACATACTCCGTATATACTCCGGCGCCCGACAGTCAACGATTCAATTCTTCCAGCTTCTTCCTCTCTCCCCACTGCCGATCCAACCTGGTAGGGCTACGTCGCACTCATGCTGTCGCTGCCATTTAGCCTAAATAAATCGTGGAGAAGGTCGACAAAACCAACATCCAACAACAGACGAGCATGGACAGTCTGTGGCGGCGCCACGAAGGCCACTCCCGATACTTTCCCCACATCCCCGGATTGCGGCACTAGATCATCACCCAATTGCCACCCCACATTAAGCCACCGCCAAGAGGCGTGTAAGTCGGGAAGCGTGCAAGCCAAGAATGCATATATTCAAGGCTGACACCAAGTTGTTTTGATTTTGTCAACAGCGCTGATCATCCATCTTATCACAAAATTAATTAACTTCACTCCACAACGCCACTCTTTATTCAATCATCTTTACTCACATATTTTTTCTCTCTTCTTCCACCCACCATGGGCATCCACGTCGCGCCATCGGCGGTGGCCGCGCCCGAGAAGCCGCAAAAGGGCCACTTTTTCTTTGCCAACCGCGAGTTCCCGCGCGCCGTCTGGTACCGGCGGCCCAACATGCGCCGGCTCTACGTCTTTTGCGTCGTCCTGATTGCCACCAACACGGCCAACGGCTTTGACGGGTCCATGATGAACGGCCTGCAGACGCTGTCGTACTGGCAGAACTTCTTTGGGCACCCGCACGGCTCGCTGCTGGGCCTGTTTAATGCCTCGATGAGCCTGGGGTCGATTGTCGGCCAGCTGCCCGTGCCGTACATTGTCGACTGGTACGGCCGCAAGATGGGCCTGCTGGTGGGCTGCCTGATCATGGTGCTGGCGATCGGCCTGCAGTCGGGCGCGCAAAACTTTGGCATGTTTATTGCCGCCCGTCTCGTTCTGGGCTTTGGCAACACGCTCGTCATGGGCGCCGCACCGCTGCTGATTGCCGAGATTGCGCACCCGCAGGACCGCGCCATTCTCGTGACGCTGAGCGCGTCGTCGTACCAGTCGGGTGCCTTCATTGCGAGCTGGGTCACGTACGGCACCCTCCAAATCAAGAGCGACTGGGCCTGGCGCCTGCCGAGCCTGCTCCAAGGAATCTGCACGATCATCATCTTGGGCACGCTCTACTGGATGCCCGAAAGCCCGCGTTGGCTCATCAACAAGGGCCGCCTCGACGAGGCCCGCGACATTCTTGTGCACTACCACGCCGAGGACGACGCCGCCGACGAGTTTGTGCAGCTCGAGTATTCCGAGATTAAAGTCGCCATCGCCCTCGACAAGGAGGCCAACCAGACGTCGTGGGTCGATTTCGTGCGCACGCCGGGCAACCGCAAGCGCATCGGCATCATCACGGCGCTCGCCTTCTTCAGCCAATGGTCAGGGAATGGACTGATTTCGTACTAGTAAGTTTTTCCCGCTATCACCTGTTCCTACCCTCATTTACTGGACCAACGGATAACACATGGATGCGTACTAATGCATGTGCTTAGTCTTACCTACGTGATGGACGCCGTCGGCATCACGAACACGCAGACGCAGCTCGGCGTCAATGCCGGCATGAACACGCTCGGTCTTGTTGTGAATATCGGTTTGAGTTTCGTCGCCGACTTGTACGGTCGCCGCCCGCTCTACCTCGCGTCCACCGTCGGCACCCTCGTCACCTTTGTGCCCTGGACCATCATCTCGGCCCGCTACGACATCTCGCCCAACAAGGGCTCCGCCTACGCCTTTATCCTGTTTACGTATCTGTACACCATCGCCTACGGCATCAAGTCCGGCATCATCACCAACTACACGACCGAGATCCTGCCCTACGGCCTGCGCGCCAAGGGCTACACCTGGCTCAATTTCTGTATTTGCTTGGCCCTCTTCTTCAACCAGTACATTAATGGGATAGCCCTCGACGCCATCCACTGGAAGTACTACATTGTCTACTGCGTCTTCATCACGTTCGAGATCTGGGTCATCTGGGCTTTCGTCATCGAGACCCGTTACACGCCCATGGAGGAGATTGCAAAGTTCTTTGACGGGCCCGACGCCGTCGACATTGGCGAGGTCGCCGTCGCCGGCGTCAAAGAGAGTGGACTTGAGGGCGAGGGCATCGAGATGGAGCATGGCGGTCAGGGCAAAGGACAAGGCAAGCCCGCGTCGTCTGCTGTGCGCGAGGTCGAGTGAGATGGTAAGATGGATCTTGATGTTGATGGGAAGTGGCAAATGATATTGTCTTGGTTTGATCGAGGCGGTGATCGAGATGTTGAGATGCGGTAGTCTGCTGACTATTGCTGATTTCTGTACCTACAGCCTGAGTTTTCCAAACTTGGAAAGAGAGATAAAATAGTAGGGTTGCTTAGTACGTGGTACGAATAAAAGAAAACTATAAAACAAGGAAAGTGCGACAGAGTGATACACGGTTTCCAAAGTAGGACGAAACTCGAGCGCAAAAAAAAGAAGGGGCACAAAAAAGGGAAGGTGCATGGGAGAAGGAAGGAGTAAACAAAAAGGAAGGAGAACATGAGGTGTTCTTACCCTTAGGTAAGACTCCTTTTCTGTCATCTTCACATGCTTCAGAGTGCTCACACTCTCTTCAAATATCATTACACCAAAACGAGTCGTTATCGGTGTCCAAGAACCAACAAACCTAGTACCAACTACAGATGCATATGTTATCACCCGTTTTATTATTTATCTGCTACTTTCTACTTATACCTGCCCACCTTTGCCTTAATTCATAATTTCTGTGCCAGCTAGTCCCTCATATCCCGCCACCCTACACTTGGTTTCCACTTTGTCTTTGATTCAGTCATAGCAGCATCGCCCTCAATTCCACACCCCCATTCGCTTGTACATGGCCTTCCACTGGTGGTTCGTCTTGCAGTTCTTGTCCGGGCACCAGTAGACGTGCTTGGACTCTTCGTCCTCGGTGATGCCCCACGAATGCGGATCCAGCTTGCGGACCCATTCTTTATCGGACACCCGCTCAATCTCGATCCGGTTGACAAACTCGAGGTGCATGCTGCGTCCCTGCCGCCGCCAAAGCACAATGGCGCCGCAGACCGGGCGCCTTGTCCCGTGGGTGTGCGCACGGTACGTCGGGTCCCACAGTCTGTTGCCGTTGTTGTCATTGGCGCCGTTGACCTCGACCATTTTGTCTTCTGCATATCGGCAGTGGCAGCGCCAGGGGCAGGTCGGTCCGTGGCTGTGCGGCTGGATCTTGAATGGGGGGTCATCTTTGTCGTTGTCGTCGTCGTCGTCGTCGTCGTCGTCGTTTTCGTTTTCTTTGTTTTCTTTGTTTTCCCTACTGTCACCTTCCGGAAAACAAATGCAATACGGCCACTGGATGGCACGCAAGAGCTGGCCGTCGTTGATTTCCATGTGGGGGCAGAGATACGGCCCCTCCGACGCTATGTCGACCGTTTTCACAAAGTCGTAAAACGGCTTTGCCTTGGCGGGGGTTGACATTGATGTTGTCGACGACGTCGACGTCGACGTCGATGCCTCAGTCTCCGGTCCAAATTCAAACACACGATTCGCCCACGTCAGCAGCATTCCACGGCCGGAAAATTTGTGACGCTGGTCGTTCCTGGCCTGGTCAACACACGTCCTGGACAGCATCTGTCTGTTTTTGTCGTCGAGATCAAGCTGCGAATTTTTGAAATCCTCGGCCGTCAAAGGGAAGCTGTTTGTGCAGCCGCGCCAGTGGCAGCCCTCGGGACACGCGACGTGCGGCAGCGAGATCCCGGTCATTCCGTGCCTCCGGACGCGATACATTTTGTCTCGGTACTCGTTCCACGACAGGTCCACGTGGGCACACAGCCGGACCCGGCCGCGCCGCCCGATGCACCGTGCCGTGAATCGCGTCCTTTTTCTATCTTGGGCCGAGAACATGCCGCGCCGGTGGTGCTCGCCGCACGGGATGCAGAACTTGGGGGCCGCCAGGTCCAGCAGGCGGCTGTCCAGCTGGCCCGACGCCTCAAACCACTGGCAGTCTCCACACAGTTCTTTTTCGCCTCCCTTCTCTCCTCTTTCCTTTCTTATCCTGGTCACACCGAACATGGCCTGCCCAGTCGCTGCGGATGGCCTCACGCTCGTCCGATGTTCCGTGGCTGGGCCACACCTGCCGATCACCAAAGGTCGCGTCAAACGGCTCGGCGGCGCGCTTTTTCGCCGTGTTCGGGTCGAGGTCGTATGAGACGACTCCAGCAAAGCGGCTGCACGTGTGACGGATCATTTGTTGCGACAGAAAGTCCGTCTTGTCAAAAATACGGCACAGAACGTCCGTGGGCATGTTGTAGAGTGCCGACTCGCGCGTGTTGCGCCGTCTGTTTTCGCGCCATTGCGGCTCTGTATGCTCGTTGCGCTCGGCGGCTGTCAGTGGCCTCTTCAGAGGCCGGCTGTATATATTGTCGTCATTTTCATCGTAGTTTTCGTCACCTTCACAGTCTTTGCCATCACTGTTGTCATAACGTCCGTCCTCAACTGTGTCGTCAGCCTCGTCGTCAGTCTTGTCGATTCTATCGATGATGGTGATGTCGGAGGCCGTATCAGTTTCAATACTCTCGGTTGCCGACGTTGCGATGGAGACCCCGTCAACGTCGCGTGATGATTCGGGCTGCCCGCTGAAACCAAAAATCTTTGATAGAAATCGCATCTTGGGTGGCGTTTGATGGGGCGGCCGTTTTTCGTCCGGTGGCTGTTGCCCGAGGAAAATGGAAAGAGGTAACAGAAGAAGGAGGTCAGATTACAGAGTAACAAGCCGATAAATGGACAGTATACGTCCAGTATATCAGCACAAAATAAAAAACCAGACTAAATGGTGATTACGCAACCCATCAGTTCGGATGTGAAAATTTGAAGATTATGGGCGTCATAGAACCGGCAACACACAACTACATCACTAATGACTCAACAGGAGCTAGTTCATCTAATACTTTTTTCATGCATTTACACTGAATTTACGATTAGATGAAAGATTTCATTCGTTGTTGTGTTAGTTCACGGCCGGTCCCGTCAAGGTTGAGACTGGGTTGAGGCCGGTCAATATAGCGTGTAAGTCTAGTTGGTCATAATACAACTGGGCCCGAACCCTTACTCATGTCATTACGCAGATGCCCTTGATGCTGAAAAGGGTCTAATCATAACTCAACGTGGCCTTTAATTTTCTGTCTTTATATAAGGCCAGGTCTTTTGGTCTCTACAAATGTTTTTCTTCTGTCACGCATCCTTCAACAAATTGTCCGCTTTACCCCCA
Source organism: Sporothrix pallida (assembly GCA_021396235.1). Taxonomy (NCBI): domain Eukaryota; kingdom Fungi; phylum Ascomycota; class Sordariomycetes; order Ophiostomatales; family Ophiostomataceae; genus Sporothrix; species Sporothrix pallida. Next base: position 58,568 of record WNYG01000048.1, on the reverse strand, counting down.
CGCATACATCAACCTCTATTCTGTCACAAAATACATACCATGGAGCAACTATTAGAATTTTTCGGTCTCACTACGCTGGAGGACTCTGCTTCTCGAAGGGAGAACAGATGGGTCTCTTCAACACCGCTTCTGCATGAAAAAGACGACAAAGAGGAGGTGGACAGCGACATATACCGCAAACCACTCAAAAGGGCCCTGACAGCGTCAGAACTCAACGAGCCTACAGAACCGGCATGGCAGGTCAACCGGCGGCGCAACGACAATAACTCGCCATTTCACCGACTTCCAAAGGAGATTTTGAGGATGATTTTCAATAAATCCGACCTCCTTGCACAGCAGATGATTCGGCAGACGTGCAACCGGTTTGCCGACGTCATTACGAACCTCTACCCGCAACAAACGGCAAATCAATCCAGCAGGCCCTTTCGGGGATGCTATGACCTGCGCCAAGTCTGGCCGTGCCACGGCGAGGTAATTGAGCGGCTGGAGATATGCAAGGAGTGGGCCAAGCTCCTGTGCAGGGACAAGGGGCTGAGGCAGGGGGCGCAGGCCAGAAATCAGAACACGGATAACAATGCAAGATATACGTTTTGCAAATCCTGCCGGTGGTTCGAGGCATCCGGGCAGCTCAACGAGCGGCTGACGCAACTCAAGATGCTCAGATATTGCTATGGCTGTGAAAAGTGGCATCGGCGTGGTGTGTTCTCGGCGGCGGACCGTAAGGACCCCTGGTTCTGGGGCCACCCCGATAGTTATCCCAGGTGCATCCGGTGGCGCGGCAGAGTGAAGCTGTGCGAACATGTGCAGGTTTCGTGGAAGGAGTACTCGGACACGATGAAGCGGATAAAAAGTGTCAAGGCCAAAGCCGGGGAGACGGGCGTGGCGCTGCCGCAGCGATCGTGTCCCAAGGGATGCCATTGGCGCGGATGCAAAAACAGCCTTCCTCGGAGTGCCGATGATTTCGGCAGCCAGGGGACATCGACAGACCGCCCGATGCTGTCGCCGACCGTTGGTGAAGTCGGGCGTGCAAAGCGCAAGGACAAAGACGATGACAGAGACGAAGACGCAGTGCTCCTGACATGGGCAAGCCGTGTCTTTGACATTGAGCCGGAGCAGGAGGCGGGGGAGAACAAAACCGAAACCAAGACCGAAGCACAGAGTGGACACAAAATTATCCCCCTCAAGACGAACAAGCCGTTCCGCGACTTCTTGCGGACGGTAGACACGTCTGCCGGCCCTTCGCTCTGCCCGCACATGACCATTAATGACGGCCAGCTGTTGCGCCCGCTCCAAGCCCCGTTCTGCCAGTGCTTTACCGACGACCGCAAAGAGGACAACGGATACAGTGTTCCGCCGCACAGCCATACACTCCGCTGCCTCTTACGGTGCTGCTGCAACCATGACCAGGCCCACCCCGCCAGTGGGTTTACAGGCACTCTGAATTGGGATGGCGACCACATCGCCTACGACCACTCGGCTGAATGCCGGACTTGCAAGGCCTGTGTCTACTGGCGGCGGCAAGGCAACAGTATTCACCTCGAGTATGTCAACACCCTGCACGGCATGCCGACGGCGAAGCACCCGCGCTGGATCCGGCAGCTCGATCCGCACTCGTGGAACATCACGGCGGATGAAGAAACCAAGCATGTCTATTGGTGTCCCGACAAGAGCTGCGAGACAAATCGGGAATGGAGGCTGATGTATAAGCGGATGGGAGTGTGATGGCGAGGCATTGTCGTCGGAAGGATTTGGATATGTCGTGTGATTAGAAATGGCCACGGGCGCAGCCCAGATATTCTTACCAAAACAAAACATATCGCCAGATGGGAAATTGCCGTTTTGGTAGTTTGGGCAAGAGCGATCGTTTCGTTTTGGGTGTTCGGCAGGCACGAAGCTGACGCCAAAGGACATTAGCCTAGCGCCAAGCGTGAGTCCCTCTTGCCGTTTCGTCTGAAGTGTGGTCCAGCAACAACAGAATCCCCATATCGAGAAGGAGCCACGCGCCTGCCAAAATCGACACGTTTGTTTTGTTTACGTGCTGCGGGATCAAAATAAAACACGGCATCCTCTATTTAGACCAGACAATCAACAAAAAACATCAACCATCAACAACAACAATCACAACAACAACCACAACAACCATCACAGTCACGACCACCACACATCACAATGGACCCCATCACCGCCGCCCTTCACATTGCCTTCGCCATTTTCCTCCGCTGCTGGAACTTCTGCATCGTCTGGTGGGCGATCCGGCAGGACGTCAGAAGCGCTTTGGCGTCTCTGGTCGAAATGCTCGGATTGCTGCCGGACGAGTAAGTCGGTCGAGTACAGTGGGGATATGCGTCCAAGACAGGCGGGGGGCCTCCGGTGGCCAACATTAGGCACCGGCCCGTCCTGGCTTGGACTACACACGGAAAACTGCCCGGCTCTCTCCCTCTCTCCCATCCTCTCCCATCCTCTCCTCTACTCCGTCTTGTCCCTCAAGTCCTCACCCTTTTCTCACGTTTTATCTTCCATTGCTCTCTCCACCCTCCTTTTGGCAAGTCCCGACTGCCTCTCCTCCCACGTGTTCGATCTGGTTCTCCAGCAAAACACTAAGCTCAAGCAAGCAACAAAACATCACGACGCAACCACCAGACACACACACATACGTACACACACACACACACACACACACACACACACACACACACACACACACACACACACACACGCGCGCGCGCGCGCGCGCGCCTCAAGAAAGCCATCCCCCGGCGGCTGTCCATCACGCCCACCATGAAAACTGCCACACGGGCCCATGCGTCGGCGGCTGGATTTAGCAGAGCATCCTTGGCGTTGGTTCGCCTACCTTTGGCTTTGGGCCGTTTTCTCGTGCCTCACCACCACCCCAACAACCACCACAATCCAGTCACGAGCTGATGAACCATTCAGATGGACTGATTAAAGAGCCTCCTCGCGAGCGAAGACGTCCCAAGCGGCGCCACTTTTGGCTACGCCGCCGCGCTCTTGGCGAAGCCTGTCGCCATTACTTGGTATACGATTCGGCCCGAGCTGAATCGTATCTGGCCTGACAACAGGCAGTGTGTTATTGGCGTTGGCCTCGCCGTCGCATATCTCGCCCACTCCCTCTGGAGCTTGTGTTTTGGCCGCCGGGGCCGCGAGAAGAAGCACGACCTCAAGATGGGAGTGCAGACCATGCCGGCCATGCGGGATTGGTCAACCCACACCGAACACCCGCACAGGGAGTGAGAGAGACAGAAAGATATCTTTATTGAGTATAAATACCTATTGTTAGGTTCCTGGCCGGGAGGCCGGGCGGTTATGGTCGGTGGGTCAGATTGTCACATCAGGGCACAAGCACAACAAGACAAACAACAACATCAGCAGCAACAACAGCACCAGCAACAGCACCAGCAACAGCACCAGCAACAGCACCAGCAACAGCACCAGCAACAGCACCAGCAACAGCACCAGCAGCAGCACCAGCAACAGCACCAGCAACAAGGACGCCAGCATGGAGTCCATTCTGAGCCAGCTGAGCGAACATCCGCCTACGGGTATTGCAGCAGTTGGCGTTCTCGTCGTCTGCGTCGCCTGTGTCGACTGTGTCGCGGCACATTTTGTGTCATCTGGCGTACCGTCCGCGTCGACGTGCGTGACACTATTGCCTGCGTCAGGCATGACTTGTGGTACGTCAGCCCCAACCTTTACCGTGTCCTCTGCCTTGAGAGGCAGGGCAACCAAAGGGGATACCATGCCGTGGCACAAGACGAGGAGAACGGCAACGACTTGGTCCGCGAAGAGGACAACGGCAACCGCGGGAGACAACATACCCCGCTGCAAGAGGAGGAGAGAGACACCGACGTGGACGGTGGAGAGGCCAACTTGGCCGATAACAAGATTCTTCGCATTGGCGAAGGCAACGATTCTGTGCCGTTGACCACTATGTCCGGCTCGCTGCCGTCGACGGACATTACGCCATCGCAGTTCATTCTCAGCGTTAAAGAGAGCATCCTTATCAAGTATCATTACAGCTGCCGTTATCATCACGGTATCTTGGTAGAAGTATCTTTTCCTCCTGGTGGTCGGGGACCCCCATCGTTGGGCCGGGCGAGGAAAGCCTTGGCAGCCTGATCGAAGAAGAGGCCAGCGAGGCCGACGAGTCGAGTCTTCGTCTTGGCGAAGATGGTGGCGCCGTGGAGTTGACAGCCATGACCGGTGCACTGCTGCCTCTACGGAGATGGCCCTTACAATCACACAACCATAGCAACTGTTTAGTCAGCACAACAAGAGTTCTCATTGGGAGACACAAGTCTATTGTTGTCTTATCTGAAGTTGGAGGTTTACATTACTATCCATGTACATAGATTATTGTGAAAAATAAAGTGCAAGCATCAATTTCAGTCACTTGGCCATTCACACATTGATACTTATCCAACCATGATGTCTGCAGCTCAAATTGTAAAAATGTGCTCAAAAAAAGACATCAAAAAGGTCAGACTACGTACAACAACAGCAATTTAAAATGTCACTGAAGCCTGAATCTGGACAACGACATCTCATTAGCTACAATCGTGTAAGTTCATTGGTCGAGATAAAGACAGGGGTGTGAAGGTGGGGCAGCTGTTGAATTGTTTTTATTCCGAGGTTCTTCTACCAGTCGACACGGGCGAAGGTGGAGATAGATTCGACGTACGGATTGTAATATTGAGTGTTTCTATAACTTTTTTTAAATTTCTACAATGGAGAGCATCTGTCTAAAAGATTTCTATTAAATTTTATTTAAACTTTTTTGAGATTTATATCGATGCGTCACAATTTTCATCAGCTGCAAAACAACCACGAAAATAAATATGAGACGTGCAGAATTCTGATCAGTTAAACGACACTAAACGACTGGTACAAAATAAATCCCAGTGAAAGCTGAATTCATATTTGACCTATCTATCTGACGACTTGATTGAAAAAAAATGCCCATCCAAATATCAACGGCAATTCTTCCCTTGGCCCCTTAACATTGATAAACTCGTTTCTCACTAATTAGTGACTAGGCGGTTATTGGAAAGTCGGCCCACGAGATATGTCGGATTCAGCTTTGGAGACTTTCTGATGTTAGGACATATTTTAAAGAGTTTTTGCAAAGACGCTGATAAGATGACGGCAGCCATGTACCAGTGCCGTTCTCGCGTAATCCTGGCGGTTGGCCATATGGTTTTCAGCATGTTTCTGTGGTTTCATCTGCCCGCAACTGGTATATGACCCAGTTGGGGTCGTCAATAATGTCGATTGTTGAATGATATGTTGATCCTCCTCCTATCAGTGGTTTCTTGTTATGAGCGTCTCCCGCTGGATGAGGACGGTGCGGCCTTTCTTTCCTCGGTAGATGGATCATCAGTGGCACGTATCACGTGGCAGAAGAAAACACGCGTAGACGACAAGTCTGGGGAATGATGGAAACTTGGTGACGAAACGACGAGTAGGAAAGATACCACTGCTGGTTTTTGTGCGAGAGCCACATTTGGAGAAAGACATGATGGACCCGTCTGTCACTCTGACCTTCCCATGCCAGGTAAACCGGAATTAAAATGAATAACATTCAACCCTTTAAAGTCTTGTAATTGTGGACACGTGGTCGGGTTCCCTGTGCCAATCGGGCTGCAAACATAAAAAGTAACGTTATTAGAAAGGCAATTGAACGAGTTGAAGAGTAAATGGAAACTTGAATAATTACCATTGGCCATGCTAAATTGCATGTTTATATTTCTTGGAGACGTGACCTTGAGTCCTGCACCGAAGTGAAGCGCAATCATTGGCTTTCGGGTTGGTCCTAAACAGCGCGCGTCCTGGACTCGATATCAGGTTGATTGATATGTGGCAAATTTTGATAATGTCTTGCGTTGACGACGAGGCTCATGCGATATTCCGAAACATATGTCGATACTTCTGCATGGTGCGCGCGAGAGATATGGCAGCGAGTGTCAGGATATTCTACTCCTCTTGTGTATCGGCGTAAAGTACAGTTGCATCTTACCTTTCCGAAATAGCACCGGTATTAGTCGGATTGCCTGCCAGTTGGTTTTGTCTCATGGGGGAGTAAAGATAATCGAAATAGACGACAAGTCAAGGATACATACCTGCAATGTTGTGTCACATAGAAATATGTTCCTCAGCTATAACATAATCAACCGGCAATGTTATACGGGGACTGACCCCCAGAACAACGAGAGTGGCACTTGCAATGGCACTATGTCAGTACAAGGAGGGTGTTGGGTCTTACTTCAATATGCCACCATGATCTCGATGGGCCAGGTTAAATGACCGAGATGGCAAGAAACGTGATCACCATCCTGGTGTGTAACGAGGAGTTGGGTCTCCGGCACTGATATCAAAGCGATGTGCCGTTTCTGTAGTCCGTTGGAATGGTTGAAGATTGTTGCGAAAAATTATTAGTTGGTCCTTCTGCCATCGACGTAAGGCGGCTGTGTGATATGTGACATTCGTCGTGAGTCATATGGTTATATAAACAACTAGCTGGCTGCTGGTTGGGAAGGGTCTAACATCAGTTTGTAGGATGTTTTGGCAGCATTCTGGAGACCGCCAGAAATAACGCAAGCTCAAAAGCGGCTGACGGACATGGAGCAAAATGTAAATCGTGCGTTGTAGAGAGCTTTGGAAATAGCCTGGAAGATAGCGGGGCAAAAAGATTGGCTTGGTAGGTAGCCTTATGTTCCACGGTCGAGGTCTTGATGGCCGTATAGCCTGGACTCCGCAAAATCCAGTGTGCGCTAATTCTCGGCAATGTGCAGGGTGCAATGAGTGGTATCATATGTGAAGCATGGCTGGCTAGGTAGCCTTGGAGGTGCAATGCTTTTTTCTCTAGCACTCGTGCATGGACTAAAGGACGGCATGACATTAGTGGCCTGGATCAAACAGTTGGAACGATACTGGTTACTGAGCTGACACGGGTGCCATACCTGATATGATTCGTTGCGTCAATAGGCGTGTGCGATCTCTCCACAACCTGGAGCTAAGGAAGAGCAAAAATGAGGCACGGGGACACAGGGTATTGAAGGTCTGCATTTGTCACCCGGCACTTTGTGGTAAATGATCAAATTTCTGAATGGTAGGTGATTTTGATTGACGCATCTTCACAGACAAGGTGTTAGCTGTTGCAGTACACTACATGATTGAAACGGAAAGAAACTTGCCTTGATTGAAAAGACGACAATCTTCAAATAAGGCAGCACATAAGTGACGGGCCAAGTCACATGTAAGGGACGGAATATGGTCGACATGAGGGCCGATGCTGGGGTAGGAGTGGCAGACCGGAGGCGTCGGTTGAAAGTAAAGGTCGTTAATGGATATTCGCCGGTAGGATCGTGCATTGGCACATATGTCGAGACGAACAAGCAGCGGTGATAACAAACAACGACAACAACAAACGACAAACAACAACGGTGAGGACAAACAACAACGGTGAGGACAAACAACAATGGCGTGGACAAACAACAATGACGTGGACAAACAACATGTAGCAGACAACAAACTGCAGGCAATGTAGCATAGGAACTGAGTATACAGTGCCATGATAAAGACAAGTAGAGGAACCAATAGAGCAAAGCGGATAGAGCAGAGGTATGGATGGATCGCATGAGAGGATAGCTGCAATATAGCCTCTGCTCGCTGATAGATTGCTCATAGATGAAGAAGGATGTCTCATCGTTTGAATGTTTTGAAACTAGCAGGCCGTAAAAAGTAGGATTCTGATTTGATATGTCGGGCTCAGTAGACAACAAAAGCGAGAAAGTATCCGTGGTTTTGGTCGAACTCGGATATTGCAGGAGAGGGATTCCGGGATATCACTCGGCCAAGTAAGGTTGGTTGGCATTGAAAATTGATATCGTGACGTAGTGAAGGAGCAGAGTATCTTGATGTAATGCTCGGCGAGCTTTGAAGAAAGGCCGAGAAGTATCGGTAGTTATGTATCTTTTCGTTGGAATGTTTTGAATGATTGGAGTTTGAATGGAGATTGGTTCGAAGCTCATTACTCGTAATGTGAGGTCGAGTTGTGGATGAGATCTTCGAGGTCTGGACGCTGCATAGTACAACTTGTGGATATAATACTTGCGTGTCCAGAACAATGGTGGCCAGGTTTACACTCTTGGAGAATGAGTGAAGGTCAATTTTCGTTACCCGCCATCGTAATGAAGGCGGGCATCACCAGTTAATGCGCACGTCTGTGCAGCAATGCGGGTGTGCCGAAGCACCTGACCCATTGACCATAATCGCCCGGCCCCCCGAAGGGGGTCCCCGGCCACCAGGGGAAAAAGATACTTTTATCAAAATACCGCAATGATAACGGCAGCCGTAATGATAGTTGGTAAAGATGATCTGCTCACTGCGGAGACGCGGACCGCTCCGCCCGAGACGCACCAATGGCCCCCATCATCATGGCGGCGGGATCTTGCTCAAGGCGAAGATCCTCCTCTTCGTCGTTGTCGTTGGCCTGGTCGTCTTCGATCAAGCTGCGCAGGCTTTCTTCGTCCTGCTGCTGGTCGCGGTGCCTATCGCTTGGGGATCTTCCGCTGGGGGATCCTCCGCTGGGGCCTCCCTCGCTGGGGCCTCCCTCGCTGGTGCCTCCACCACCGGTGCCCCTCCGCTCGCGGTACAAGCGGCAAAGGCCGTTGCCGGCGTACCACAGATCGCGCCTGACGCAGGCAATTGAGTCGCGCACGTCGACACGTGTCACGTGCCAGACGAGGGCAAAAGTCCCACCGACACAGATGACGAGAACGCCAACTGCTGCAACGCCCGTAGGCGGGTGCTCACTGAGCTCAGCCACGATGTTAGACATCCTGGCGCTGATGCGGCTTCTGCTGCTGCTTCTGCTGTTGTTGTTGTTGTTCTTGTTGTTGTTGTTGTTGATTTGTCGTGATTGTTGGTGTTGTTGAGGTTGTTGAGGTTGGTCGTTTGTGTTTGTGACTTGTCTGGTGATAGTATGGAACCGAATGATTCCTGATTCAGGGGCATCTTGTCTTGACTGTCTGCACAGTCCCTAAAGGAGCAATCGCATTTGGACAATATTGTCATCGTTCTTTCCTAACATGATAACTCGTGGTGTGGTTTCGCGATATCTCCTTCCATGTTAAGTGATGGACGAACAATTTTGTGGGTCGTTCCTTCCCGCCTTCGGCCACATATTCAGTTTCTGTGAAATGCCCTAAATGGAAGCCGCGTTTATTTTCAAATAACCTTGACTTGTACAGAGTAGGAAGGAACAATCGTGGCAAACTAATTCTGACCTACCCGTAATTGACTGATGATTAGGAAATATATCTTTGGAGATTTTCGTGTTCAAAACGTAAAGTACCTAAAACAACACAGCAAGAAAGAAAATGATTCGCCGTCGTTCAGAGATCGAAGAGAGATATTAATCCATCGCAAACGTGATTCATGACCCATTGGGACCAAAACGACTTGTTAATTTACGTCGAAACATGCGGCATCATTTTTAGAAATGATGAATTTTCTGTCAGCTTTCCGTACTGGTACTACAAGAACTACAAAGGTCCAGTCACCAAAACCCTGTCACACGATCGCTAATAATCGAGATGTAAGACCGTGCTCGATAGTAAAAAAAGACAGCAACAAGGTTAATCAAGCGGACAACGGTAGCAATATACACGCCAGAATCGCTTGAATAATAGAATGTCATTGGCCATAATCGTGTAATTTTATTGGTCGAGATAAAGACAGGGGTGTGAAAGTGGGGCAGATGGCGAGTTGGTAGTTAAAAGCCAGGTCGAGAGGAGAGATAGTTGGTACATTTATTGTAATATTGACTTGTATACATGTTTCATTATTTTCTACAATTAATCAAGGACGTTTACGACTTTATTTAACTTTCTCTAATATTTTGGAATATTTTATTGCTAGTAGTGCAATTTATGTGAATAGTAACTATTCACTAAAATTCAGCATTAAAGGTTCACTTCTTAATGGTGACTGGACATCTAACGTTTACGAAAAGACAAATTTGAGGAGAAAAAAATGGACATTTTATTCATGTGTCTGGAAGCTTTGTTGCAAGAAATGTTTACCGAAACAACAAGACCAGTATCCGCCCTTTCTCACACGCAAGAGACTTGGTGACATGAAAAAGACAGTCCCATTGAAATGTCGGATTGATAATAAACACCACTACTAATAATTATCTCTCGTCTCTAAAGGTGCTTCTTTTAGACAATGGTTTATGTCCAAGTGTCTAGCATGGCGAGAATTGATATTTAACCTCATCGTGTAGCCAAGTTGTCCTTTTATGGGTCGAATCTGTCACGAGATGTCTGCGATTCTGCGTACCCCTTGGCGTTGTTCCTTTTTTGGTAACCCCATTTTGGTGGTGGTAAAATAAATATGAACCAAAACGTTTGTGGTAGAGGCACCCGTCACAATATTGGTCTTGTCATCGTTTAGGTCGATGATGGCTTCAAACAGTACCTGTTGAACGAAGATGCGCGCGTGTGAAGAATGGTGTCATGAACTGCCCTTTATTTAGCTTGGTCTTGACAGAAGGAGGGCGGTGGATAAAAAAAAAACGTATAGTATTCTTCATTCCTCGAGTCTTTCACCTTTCACTCAGTCAGTTGGCAACCCTCTGGAGCCAAATAAAGTACTCACTGGCATTAATATTTTTTGTGATTGCCTTACAGGGATAGAAAGTTGAGTGCGTATTTCGCCGGTCTTCTATTACTGTGGACATCGACGTGTCAAGATGTGACTGCGTTCTTCCCCGGTCTCATGTTTGAAAATAACAGCTTTTGTGGCGTTGATTTCGGCAATCCGGTATCCAAAGACTGCCCTCTGAGTTGATGAAGTATGACTTTGATACGCAGCAGACTGGTAAAAACAACCCCATATACTGGGCAATGTTGGTAGAAGAAGCCTTTTCTGTTCCCGCGGAAAACCACAAAAGAGTCTTCAGTCTGCAGTTAATGTAATGACTCCACTAAACCTGTTTGATTTGGGTTATATTGTGCGAAGTGAGACGGCGAGTATAAGATAACTGATACACTGTGTCTTTCATGTGGCCTGCCGCAGAATTATCGACTCACTAAGAACATAATAAGCTTGGAATGTTCACTGATGGGGCAGAGGACGACAGTGACTGTCTGCCGTTAACAACGTCTTGTCGTGGAGAATGTGACACCGCTGGACCGTCAATGAACGGTCCGTCAACAGGATTGTTCATAGTAGCTGTTCGCGTCGTCCTTTGCGTCCTTGAGTGTCGTACCTTCAGTAGAAAATACGGAAATAACACCGCCCTGGACTACATCCAGTTTGTCCCACTACCTTTCTTTCCACAATGACGTTGACATGTGCGTGGAAAATGTTCCATCCCCGTTGAATTAATTTCGAGTTATGAGGGAAAAAAAATCGCGCGCTCGAAATTTGCTCTTTATTAAATCTTCTCCTGCATTTGAATCTATGATCGACAAATATTCAGTACGTTTGCTGGACGGTGTTGGTGACTACCCTGTTTGTTCGCCATAGCTCGGCTTTGTTTACAAACAAAAGGGGTAGAATGGATATCACGTGACTTTATTTTTAGAGTGCCGCAAAACTCTGCGTAACACCACACCGGTCGTCGCTTTCTAACCGAGTGATAAACGTGACATGGTGCCATGTAATGGGAAAGTTCAGTGACGTTAGCCGGTCTCATACACGTTGACGTATCCGAGATGATTAATGATGCGTTGATTTTCCCTGTCTGGCGTAGGCCAGAAAACTGGGAGACGTTGTGAAACGTTTGGCCGACGTCGTTTGCACGTTGGGTGGAATGGGAAAATAATCGACAATCCCTCCACCACGCTCTGATTTCCTGTCCCAGTCTCGTTTGAGAGCACGACGGTCCGACATCGCGGGCGATGCCTTTGGAGACCACCTATGAGGTCGGCAACGCCTTGGCCGAAGTTTTAGTACCGCGCGAGACTCGGCTGTTCTTTGAGTACCTCGTAAACTTACGACTGTGGTAACAAAATTCATTTTTTTTTTTGTTATCTTTCAGTTCCGTGTTGTTGTGAGTGTAAATTAAGTAACTCAAAAGTTGGTTTCATGGAGTTGATACCAAGTGTTTAATGGAAAAACTACAAGGAAAAGCAACACCATCAGCCAATCCTCAGGACGTTTGACGACTTCAGCCGTTGGGACACAAGGGCTCCCTCAGATGGCGGACCAAGATCGCTTGGTGAAATCCGTTAGGCGGGCGATGCGGTGCCATAAAAGTGTAATCCACGGAGGCAACACGGTGGTGGTTGGCTAAAACACGGCGGTAGGCTATTTTCAGTATCTACAGATCGCCAAAGCAGGGATACTGATTGTTGTAAAGTTAACCCCCCTTTCAAGCTTTTTACCATAAAATGGAAGCACCTCTATTATAATCTCCCGTTAATAAAGATAACAATGGCATAACGCCGGTTGTAGTCAGCAGTGCGGAGATTCTCTAAACAGGTTGAGTACGAAAAAAATAGTGCTCCCGGTGGCACTATTGTGAGGTGAGGCCACTCATAGATTTGTAATTATCTTTATGAACACCGAGGGATATCGCTGTGGAAGATAGTTCATCAGGTACGAATACAGTTCATCAACTGCTGCCTTCGCGTCTGGTGTCCCGATCGTTCCCATGACTATATCTCGATTGCCATCCATCACTCTGCGTCGTGTCTCGATTCGCTCCTTGTAGTCGTTGTCTGGAATGGGATTGACGAGACGCGGCGCCGACGTTGGATAATTATGTTAGCCGTAGCGTTGTGATTTATTGCGTATATTAAGTAATAAAGTCGATGATAGGAAAAGTAGGTAGAAACAGGCGGGCGCACATATCGTAGCAGATGCATCGGTTTTGTAACACGGGCTGCTTGTCATAGGTCAGTCGATGTCATATCGTCCCACATAAGATACGCGATAACGTTTAAACTTACAATCAATAATAGTGTCAACCGTGCCGCATGCAGTCAAGGGGCTGATGGTCTCGGCCTGGGATTTGTATTTGACTTTGCGTTTGCTCGCTGCGTCATCATCTCCTCCATCAACATTTCCGAGTGAGCCGCTCGGTATGTCTGACGGGGACAATTCGCCCGGTAATTGATTGCACTGTACTCAAAAACAACTCGTGTTCCTGAGACGCAGGACCATTATACCGTCCGCACGGTCTTTATGCAGACTTTGACGCACCTGCAGTCAGGTTATACACGTCACAACGACGCCAACGTCGAAGTGAGTGGCTCCCTTTGTTTTGATGCAAGCTTTCCACTTCTCTTGAATTTTATACCATACGCCCTCACCTGGCTATCTTTGGCGTGCTAGTGATAGTGGGTAACTATATAGGATTGCACTTGCTCATATCAGAAGGGAACTCGGGAATGCCCTTCAACAATACTCAGCCACACGACAATATTCAAGGGCTTCCGTATATTAAATGTTCTCTCACGGCGACCACTCGTGATTGGTTGTTCTTTTGGGAACGGATTCCAACCATAAGTGTGCTGCAATCGTCTCGCACACTGATCAATGGGCGTGGTTGGCTTGTTTTAGGTTTACCATGAATTCAAGCGAAAGATTCCAGACGGTTGTTGACTTGGCCACGATTTTAATCGTTCAAGGGCCTTGACCCAAGTTAACACCCCCAGCATCGGTGGGCGATGGTTTGAAGGCTGTCAATATGGCTGATGCGTTCTTGGGAGTGCTGAAGCACCAGATGTAGCCTTTGAATGAACGACGGAGCCCGGACGTAACACTGCTGCAGCTGGTATTGGCCCCTAACATGACCGCAAAGGCGCCGACCATGCTAGAGCACCATAGGGGTCGACACTGTCTTTGAAATTGTGTACGCTCATTGTCCACTTCAGCCTTGCAACGTGTTACCTGTCCTCTGCCTCAATCTAAACAGGGCAGGCTGGTGAAAACTGTGAATTGTTTTTGCTCGCGGCCGGCGTGACGGACTGTGGTGGAAAGAAATGATCCAGTCGAGAACAAACAAGCAGATCTTGGAAAATATTGTCGTATGTATGGAATTGACAGGAAGGATTCTACGGCACTGAGAAGTGTTTCTGTTCAGTACCTCAAGGACATGGTATTGGGGCCAGCGGGCGTGTCTCGTGAACGCGCACTCATCGGATGCTCCCGCGAAGATTTCTTCGACGCTGTGATTGCACTCGGCTGCGTCTAGGGGAAGCATGCCAGCCATAGTTGGTGGCGAGAACTTATGAAGAGCACAACGAGCAAAGTCTAACCTGCATACCTCGTCGCCTTCTGAATATCGGTCTTACGGGCGTCATCGCCCATTTCTGTAAAACCGTCTGGCCATATATCGACTTCGGGACTTCGGTCGTATGAGGATGCGGCGGCATCTCTACGCCACTATGAGAGTCTGAAAGACGTGGACATGCCATCGGCACCACGCTCATAGGATTCGGGCTCATTGTCAAGGTCTCTTTATTTTTACAGACCGTGACTTGATGTACCACGGTGTGAGAGGTCTGCTGGTTCTCCGTTTTCCCATGGACCGAGCTAACAATGTGGGCGGAACGACCTGACCGTCATTGAGTTCTGTGGTTTGCTCGTTTACCAATAACCTTGGATAACGTAATGGCGATACAGTTTTCTGTTTGGGGTAGGTTATATTGTATGTTGCGGTTGAGTATCAGCAGAAGTCACAGAAGTCAAGAGCCGTGGTCATGACTGCCGTTTCATGTTTTGTCTTTGTACTTATCGCTCTGAAATTTGAGTCGGTAAATGAGAATAGTTTATCGTACTCTCTGCTTAAGCTTGGTGACAAGAACGTTTGTGTACCCGTCCATCCACGGCACGTTCAAAAAACTGCGAAGTCAAGTATGTGGCCAACCGGATCCCGAAAAGCATAGTGGACGTCCTCGGCTCCAACTTGTTCATCGCCCGTCTCCAGGCAAGTGCAGGAAAAAGACGTCGGAGGACGACCTGAGTGTTGGCGATCTGTGCTCTGTTTGACGAGACAAGCGCGAAGATGCACCGGGAAGATCAACTAGTCGTCGTTGGTTGACCAGATATATTGACAGTGTCCCATGTATTTTTGTCTGTATTCGATCGTTACGAAAAGACACAATCGCTTGACACAAAAACGGTGCATGCCTTGATATATAGAAGAAATGAAAATGACGTCGGAAAGAAACAGGTCATGACATGTATGTTTCGTACGACGATTTTTATAGTAGAGTCAATCGACGATGCGTTGATGGATCAAAGACTACCCGTGTTGAGATGTCTTTGCAGTATCCATTTTCGCTGTTTGAGAACCCATTAAATTCGGGCACTTTTTTTAAAATCAACTCGATACAGAATCCTCTAACAGGACTTCAATTCATTTTCGTGGGAGCACTGGAAAACATCAAATAAGGTCAAGTGAGCTATTCCGCTTCCTCGATAATGACGTTGTGCGCTGTTTTGTCCTTGCTCTGTATACGGTAGTGAAGACCAAGGACCACACTGTCTGAGATTTCCTCTAGGCTTGTGGACAAAATGTGCCGGTCCATGAATCTCATCAGCTAGTGCGCAACAAATGAGTATTTTTTAGCCACGATACGCTCCTCCTGGAGAACTTTGAGGCTGAGGCATAAAAGCAACGATCTGTATGGTAATTGTTCTCTTTTTCGGAAACTTGGATCCAAGCTCGAAGCAAGAAGGCTCATAGAGCGAGACCCAGTACTCACTCACAAAAATGCAATAAGCCCTGCAACGCGCGGGAGCTGTGCAAGGGAGGTATGGTAGTCAAGTGTTGATAGGGGGGTGGCTTCGCCAACAAGGGAATAGTGAATCAAGCCTCAATTAGGGTCATCGTGGTAATAACCTTGGCTTGTGGACAAGGCGGCTTTGTTGCCGATGATCAATGACCCGATGAGTCTCATTGACGCGGCGCTTTGCAGCCTTCATCTTCTTGGCTTTTCTTCTTGCGTCGAGATCAAAACGGAAGATGCGGGATAGATGGTATCCCAAGTATCACATCCAGCTTGACCCAGGCCAATACTTTTGAACGATGTGTGACAGTCTGCCAAGGACCTCACCATATATTTGGGACTTGGTATATTTGAGGAGTCGACGTGCAGAACAGATAGGTCTTGAACGAAAAGAGGATGGCATTCGTGACGGGCAATCGTGTTAAGGTCTGGCACTTTACACGAAGGCATGTTTTGGAGGCGTCCACATCGGCATCGTGCTCGACCTCGTCGCCTTCGTGAACATGGTTCCCCTTTGGCACGATGACACCACCTGTTTCTGTGAAGAGAACGGCACAAAACCGGGCGAGGGGTTCTGTGATGTGGCTTTCGCTTTCTGTATGGTCGTCGGCTTCGGAGGCATGTTGGCCTGGTCGACTGTAGGAGAGAGAGACGTGGTCGGGGTTGGCGACGGTGGCGGTTATAATAAATCCCTCTCGGAAAAAGAATCACGGAAGCGGCAGGAGCTGGCGGTATCGCTGTAAATATAATAAAAGTCAAAAAGGCTGCCGGTGCTGGCGGTACTTGGCAAATGAGAATACACACCGTGAAATTAATTCACGCACCGGAAGGGGTGGGTAAAGCAGGATATCGGCAAAAATAACTAGCGACGGCGGCTGTGGTTGACTCGTTGTGACACAGCGGAGGGGTGCAGAAGAGAATGGGGACCATGGATTTGTCTGGTTGAAGGGTTCAATTTCAGCAAACAGCGAATGGCTTGGCCATCGTAGAATGATATCAAAAAATTGGATTTATCATGCATTTGGATTGCCCATTTCTTGGAAAATGAAAATCAACTCCATCGTCCTCGAAGTAAACACCAATGGTTACGCTTGTGCCTAGCTGTCTGCCGGACAATAATGATATCTAAATCGCGGGCTGAAGGATGGCGACATATGACGGTCTGTGACTTGCGGAAGATATTGATTGAGAGGATGCTGTCGGTGTGCACGCATGAACTGAAATGTAAAACGTTCGGATGTTATTTTCAGACATGCAGGAATCCGTCACGGCCCACGCGCTCACTCATTTCCTGGATGACCGACGCCATGATCTGCGCCATGTCGAAAGTTTGTTCACGTTCCTTGATGGTGTTTGCCGCTTCCTTAATGGCTGATCCGGCCAGGTATACCTTGTTGTGGACTCTGGATCCCTTTGTTGCCGTGGATGGTATCCCAGCGAGGAATTTCTTAGCAGGAGCAGTAATGAAATCGATCAGGACAATAAACGCCTGTTGAGGAAAAATCACCTCCGAGTGAGAAGTGAAGAGTTTGTCCACATGCTACTTTAGCTGGAGTTGGCAGCGTACAGACACAGTGGTCATGTACGCGTCAAGGGAAATTGTTGGAATTTGGTTGTTATAGCCAGTGACGATAGATATCGGCGGCAAACAGAACGTAGCACTCCATATACTTCTTTTCGTGCACCTGCAAGTAGGACCCAGGTCTTTTATATGTTTCTTGACCAGCATGGTCGGTGGAATAGAGGTCGTGACATAATGGCGGCGTGAATGCGAACTACCTTGTCAATGCGAGTAAAGTGCCAGATATGGTGATAATGGACAGGAAAATGACACTTGCACCTTTTCATTTGGCGCTGCCGCAATATTCAGACTCACATGCTCATGAGTGACAGGCCACAAGATCTTGTGTTGTCACAGTGTGCCGGACTAATGAGTCATGTTCGTCAACCTCTCAGTAGACGCTAACAGGAGAGGATCGTGCCCGACGTATATTCTGGGGACGGTAGATACTCGAGGAAGTTTACTGCGATAACGGCTTCAATATCCTTGGGCATCGATCGTTGAGGAGTGAGGTTCTGGCGTTCTGCCTTGGGCACAATGCATGTTTGGCGACGTCGTTCAGCTCCCGAAGCCTCAATGGATTGACGGCAGTTGGCGGCCCCGGCACAAGGCCGGACAAAGCCTCGCTCATCTTCGTAATCGGCAGGGTTAAAAGCGGTTCCCGCCCTGTATGTCTTTTTCTGATTAAAGATGGGTGGCCAACAACATTGCCACCCCCAAGTCCCTCCTCACCTTGGCAAATTTACTCTCCTCGGGGTACTTGCTCTTTTCATCGTCCATCATTCACTTAGCTTCCGTGTCATTCCACCAAACGAGATGGGTTTCCTTGGTGTGGCTTAGAACATACATCCTCCAGGCTCACGAAAATACAGTAAACCCTCTTCCACGAGAAGCTGGAGTCCACGTGAAAAGAAAACCAAGACAGAGGAAGTCCACATGAGCCGCCTGTTTGTTCTTATATGACTCTCCACTGGATTTCGACGCGCTTGCATTTATCGTGCTGGCTCTTGGATATGGACAAACTCTGATCTTCGAAAGCCGTAATAGAATGTGTGTGCCGTCTGTCCTCCAAACACATCGGGAAATCACTGAAACTCCAACACAGTATTAACACACTAGTCAAAGTAAAATGACATACCGTCGAAAACAGTCGTCCGTTCGTACTGTTAGCTACATTGCACGTAGTGGGGCTATTTGTTATGGGAAGCACCTTAATAAAATTTGCCGCACAAGGGACATGTGTCCAAAGCCAACATAACACCGTGTACACCGTCTGGCATGATTTTGTTGAGAACCATAGTTGTCGAGGAAGAATATCTCGTGGCTTTTGTTGCCTTTATGCCGTCGGTTGACCAGGTATCTAGCTGTTGGATAGACTTTCCACTTCAAGGATTATGACACCATAGGCGTGCACATACAGGTGGTTCGTCCTACCGTGGAACTTCCGCTTTGACTCTCACTCATCAACGTCTTTGACATTGACACGTCCGGAGCTCGATCACTTGCGTTGGTGTACGTTGGAGGATGCATTGGCGTTTTTTGTGGCCGGTGCCATGAGGCTGGATTCTGCCGTTTGCTCCTCTCTATCAGCCAAAGGTTTATGCTTGGACGGTTGCTTTCATCGAGGTCGGGCAGACACGACATTTTGAAAAGGCTTGTGAGTGTGCCAATACACTGATTGTATGCTTCATTGTCGCTTAACGCGCGTGCATCAGTTAATGAGCACATCTGTACACAATACAGGGTACACTGAAAGGCGTCTGGACCGTTGACACCAACCGCCCTGGCCCCGAAACAATGTATCATCTGGTTTGTCAACGGCATTCTGTAGCATAGGGAGTTCCTCTCCTCAATTCTCAGAAATATGAGAAGCAAGAGTCCCTACAAGAGTTTCAAGCGCTTTTCCACTACCACGTCTCATACAAAATGGCCGTTCTAGTCTCCTTTTATGTATATCTAGCTCCATCCACTGAGGTTGATTGGACATCACTGATTCCGTTTGGCTGAAGTCGTTGCACCATGCACTCGAACTCTGAGTTGCCTAAAGTAAAATTGTACCCAACCTCATGGAATGCGTTTTGTTGTTTTCAATTTGTAAGGGACATCACCTGCCCGGAAAACAGACGAATATGCACAATTGTACGGTCCTGTGAAGGCTCTTTGATACCAGTGAGCTCGGCCGCACCGTTCCTGTCATAAGACAAGCACGTATAGACTGTCTGCCAAGGGGCTTGGCTTTAAATTTGTTTTATTGTGTGATGAGGAGATTGTTGCGAGTATTTTGGATGAAACAGCGAAGATTGTTATTTTTTTTGAAAAAAAAAGAGGCCCTTTATTATGACACACACGGGGGAAAAAAAAAAAAAAAAAAGGTAGAAAATCACCAAATCATTGCTTGGAAGTCTTTAAAGCCTTCTGGATTCACATTAGTAATCTTTAACACCAAAACACCTCTTAGGTGATTGTCAGGTGTTGTAATCAATCTCGCTGGCTGTATGCAACATCGATCTGTGAGTCCATGTACTCGGTGACATTGGGGAAGAAAATGATGTTCTGCCATATCCTGCAATGCATTTGGAGGCTTCCTTTTGGAAAGTCGTGCGATGAGACACGAGACACACGGATTGAACTGACATCAGATATGCCATTGTTTGACCTCATAAACGTGGGCCAGGAAGAAGGACGACTTTCATGCTCCGGCTGTTTCTGGCGCACGTTCTGTGATCCAATTGGCCGCGAAGGCTTGAACAAGAAGATGTCCAAATAAGAACGTTCTGGTTTTGTCTTCTGTTTTGCTTTCATAGCGGAAGAAGGAACTGAAGTTATCGCGGGCCACGGGGCGATTTGTACAGCGGGCAGATTGCAGGGGGGTATTGGTGGCAGATGCCACGGGAGACTTGTTGGCTATTAGTGTCCTCAATGGAAACATAGCGCGTGTGGAGAACGTAGCGACCAGTTGGGATGGTTAACGGGGTTTTCTCAATCACTGTCTGTACATATTGTTTCCGCGATTTCATTGTGTTGTATGAAAAACCTGCTAGCTTGATACTGTCATGCGGGTTCTAATGGCATCGCTTGGTGTAGCGCCTGTCACGGCGCGTGGAACTTGATGTTGAAAGTGGCGACATAAAGCGAAGGAAACGTGGGTGACTGAATATGCCAGTCGGACTTCAAATCTGGAAGCTCGCCTTGTCGTATCATGGAAGGTATTGACGCCGAGCCACCTCCCATATTATGCGCCCTCCAGAGACTGTAGGTTCTAGAGGAAACAGTCGAATGCCATCGGAAGTAACGGGAATACTGGTATATCTGCTTCAAGTAGCCGGTTATACCCGGCTGGCACTGTAGCCTTGTTATGCCATGCATTTCAATGATATGGTTGGTGCGAGTGTGAGCGCCCTCACTCACCCGCACATAAGCTTCCATGCTGCCACAATTCTTTTCACTTTCCTGGCAGCCAAAAAGCGAGATATCCCGCCACGGGGCTTTCCGTTGATTTAGTGATAGAGGTGTATGCTCGCAAATTGAAGCGCTTGGGATGTCCCAACCATCGAGCAACATCTGAGCTCAGAAAATGCGTGCTTTTCCATCGGTTGTTGAACAAACCAACTCACTGTATTACCGAGATAACACACGACATACAACAATAAAAAAAGCAGTATTTCGGCTAAGGATGTCTGACTATCATATCCTCCTGTCTCCGGTGTTGCTCCGTCCATCATAGGCCGCACGTTCTTGGCGTTTATTAGGATTGGTATTCAAAGAAGATATGTCCATTGCTGATCAGCGGTCACAGGTGGATCCCGTCGATGTTCTTGGGTCATAGTCAATTATTCGACCTTGAGCCGTAATGTCCAAAGCACATGTATTGCAGTATTCTGAAATTTCAAGTACTTGCATGACGTCTTCGTCACTGATGATCACGAGAATACGCCCTGAAAACGAAGTTCTTTGACGATTCTGAAATTCAGTGTGTTGACGTATTAAGTCATGGGCCGTCTCTTCGCCATGTTGGTTGGTGGCGCGGACATGTCTTGTGGCTGGTATGTTTTCTCTTCGAAAGGTCAAGCCTGGAGACACCGGTTGCTTATTTCATTCGAGCCAAAGCCTGGAACTTCGGTCATTCTCCTTTTGTCTCTCAGCCAAAGGGCCGAGACACAGCTGATCGGTGAGGGCATTGGCTGACCCCGAAAGGCTGGTGTGATGCAGTGGCCAAGTCCAAGTCTGAAAACATTGTGATCGTGATAGACGAGAAGATCTGGCATGCAATGTGTGGATAATTGATATGTAGACGGTGGAAAACATTTGACATGCAATGCAGACGGTTGCAACCTCGAGGAAGAAGCTTGAAGATCGCCGACCACTGAACATGGTTTCAGGGAATTGACGACAAAACATCGCACGGGGTTTTATCCAAGACCTCAGAGTCCCACGACCGGGCCAGATCATTTCAGCCTGGTACATTGCAAAAGGGGAAATCTGCGATAATGATCCCAGAAGCTCATTGTTCGAGAGCCACATCAATACCAACAAGGGTTGAGCCGCATCTTCCTTATACGACTTATCGGTCGGTGGATTATTCGCTTCACCAGCTGGGTTCATATCTGCCGTCGATGGAATCTTTGTACGTCTGGCCCAAGGTTGGAGATGTCAGGAATGGTGATCACTTTATATTTTGACAACATATATGACTTTCCTCTACTTGCTGTGACAACCCTGTGACGCGTGTAGTCCGCTCATTTGATGATCCGAATTGTCATAAAGACCTCGCCATGTACTTGACCGTATTGTGCACTGTTGCTCGTCAAACGTTTACACGCACGGGTGCAATGTCACAAGGCCTTTTTGTCTATATCAATCATCGTGATTGTAGTTGTTGTTGGGCTTCATAATTTCTAGAAAAGATTTTGCGTCACGTCCACGACCCACGTAAAATATCGAGCTAAGCCATCAAGGATTGGCCCATGATGTAATATCTGTCAATCACGGGGACGTTCTGTCGGTTGCAGGTTAAGGAAAGAGGTTTTCGATCGATGTTGTGGACGTGCCGCAGTTTAATCTAGAGAAAATAAATCAAGCACTTGCCAGTCGTTTGTTTTTTATCCTCAAGAAGGCGTACCTGACACTGGCTGACGAAACACTAGTGATGAACACTAGTGGTGATATCACGTCTTCTGTTTCTCAACCATGAGTTAATGCTGTAGCTTCTTTTCTCATCATTCGGATGTAATGACCTTCTACACGGCTTCCATAGATACAATGGGTTGCCAGGCCCACCACATGGTCCAACCAAATCGGGTGAAACCTTTCCTCCATCTTGAACTCCACCACCCGACAGTGGCAGTATACTTGGACCGCCACAGCCACATGTTGTGGAAGTTTGCACCCATCATGCCAACGACCTGGCCTCTGGAGTCAACGACATCGATGCCCACGGAACCCGAGTCCTCCGACAAAGGCCAAACGTTGGCGGTGTTGACGTTTACGTCCACTATGACGATAAGAGGACCTGATTGTTGGAAGAAGTGTTCGGCACTATAATTCCGCTGATAGCATCGCAAGTTCGGAGATGCATCTTGGAACGCCGGTACTGATCAACAACAGTGTCGACCAGTTTTCTTAACGTTTGTTGTTGGACGGAAAATGGCGTTTTATATCTTCTCTTTTTGGACATGGAGCTTCTACTCATCCTTGCTTTTGGCGTGTGTATATGTGCCGGTTAAGCCCTTTCTCACCTTGTATGCACCAAGGACAATGCACAGAAGCCTCGCATTTGTACTGAGGATTCCAGCGGAGTATATGATTTGCTTGCTTGTATGGCCTTTCGGTTGCCGTACGAGTTTCGATATAAGTGTGGTAGACACTCACAAAAGACTGCAAGGCGAGGATGTCAGGAAACTCCTTGTACACGGGGTACTGCGACGGAGATTCGTCGAAAAACCGGCCAATGGCGGCTTACAACCCTGACATATTGTTAGCGACGTTGTTGAATACAACTGCGTATTATTCTCCTTTGCGTGCAGCCTCGGTCGATGCTACTTGTGTTATTTTTGTAATTGTACAACTTGGGCAGTCATATCCGGGAAGCTCGACCAATTGGCTGCCACCCTGATCTGTATATAGTGCCTATGGTCAACGCCTCCTCCCTTTGATATGGAGTGAGGATTCGGCAATCGGTTTGAAAGATAACATTGTAAAATGCGATAGGCAGGAACACCACTTGTTGTTGTCTTTTTTGAATATTTGTTCCGTCCACATGACGATACTTCATTTATCGAGCGCTAACAACTGCCTCCGGTCTTTAACTCAGTGATGATCGGAGTTGTATGGCCATTCCATCGTGGCAGTTCCTTGCGAAGGGGAACAGTTTCATTCAATCTTGAAATGGACTTCCTAATAGGCACATTCACAAAATGCAGAAATTATCTTGGCCGAATTATTCTCAGCGTATCCTCAGAATTTAGGCCATGGTACTCGGTCTCTATTCTCTTGCCCAACAATATTTCAGGACGACTTATTCTTATTCTCAAATGTCTTGGTGGTTTCGAGAGATTTATTGTCTTGCCCAACACATAAGCGACCGTCGCTGACACCGTTCATGTGGCAAGGGCACCAGTTTATGACTCTTCCGATCCCGATACGTTGCGACGCTTTCTGTTTAGCTGATAGCACATCATCAGGTAGATTTTCAACACTGCCGAGTTGGTTTAATTAAACAATCACAGGATCCTCCATTGATGAGCGAATTCCTCTCATCAGAAGATCGCTTCAACAAAACAAGGTGCTGACGGGCGCGAATCACAAGCGCCAGGTATAAGCTCTCCTCGTATGTAAAACGACATGAATTGTCAGATAGGTGTTGTCAAATAAAGGAGACCGTGAAAACTCAAGTCTGACGTCGGCTCTTTGTCATTTGAATACGTGCTGCAACGAGCACGAAATTTCCACGGCTGTGGCAGTTTTGATGTGATGCTGAATGGCACATTAGTTTCAGGAGGACTGTCAGTGATATAACCCTCATGGCTGCTTTCTTGTTTCGAGTTTCAAATTTGTCTTGTTACGGAGCCTCTGCAAGTTGTGTCTCGGTAACGCTTCTGCCCAGTCTCGTCCACATGAATATCAGCCAGGCGTCTTTGGGCCGAGGCACCCTCAACAAGCTAGGTAAATCCTCCAGGCACTCGTCTTGTCCTTAACTTATATTCAGCTAAAACTTTAACAGCACCACTGTCCTCATATCCTGGAGGACTTCAGCAGAGGGTGAAAGCTTGTCCCCAATAGAGTAAATGAACATTTGCGACAGGTCAATGGCGAGATGGAGTTAGCGAAACGTATGTAGTCGAGAACATGTAAATCCCTCTCGAAAGAAAGTGATTGACTATTGATGAGCTTCGTCGATGAGATGTGAGAGGTGTTTTATTGAAATTTGGTTTGATAGCGGTGCGCCCGTCGCATTTGTCGATATGCCGAAATCGTCCTCAACATTCGCGATGATTGTATCCACAGTACGATCTAGAAGGAGATACTCCCACGGGGAGCTGTCTTTGCTCGAGGCCACCATGGGTAGTCCGAGAAATTCAGAGTATTTCCGCTTCCATGCGCGTTTCTCATCAGCGGTCCAGGATCCGTCGGAAAACTCTTTCGCCTCGCGGACGCATCGTGTAACATGACACTCGAGAAACAAGGTGACCGGTGTGTCGGCAGTTTCGTGGATCATCGGTTCTTGTGTCAGAGATGAATGCTGGAATAATATGTGACCGGTGGCTGTTGCCGGACAAAGGGTCCGTCAGTAGTCGTGGTCCAAGCAGAGTTTTCATAGACCTTTTCGCAATGCTGGACCTCACAGCTAGCAAAACCAATGACTGGAACTTATGGTCATGCCGCGTTGTTTCTATCCTTCATTTTGTCGACGACTCCATGAAACCGTCAACTGCAGTTATATCGAAATTCCCCAATGACTTATGGAAGGTCTCCAAAGCTGGATGAAGAAAGCATCCACCAATTGTCCTAGAGTTTACTTATGCCCCTTGATACAGCGAAGAGTAATGTGGCAGCTGGAGGAAACATACTATTCGGCATAAACGCTGCGCATGGCACGTTGCTTTTGGACAAGGCTTTTTTTCTGTTCTCAAATGGATGTAATACACGGATCGCGCGACGTCGCTTGCCTGGGTAGCAATTAGGGGTTGCTTGATGAGAGAGAGGCAGTCCATAACCAGTACGGCTCTGACCGAGTTCCGTTGTAAATCTTTCTTTTCAAGATCGTTGCTGCATTGTTCATTGTGAATTGCAGGAAGCACTTGTCTGTTTTGGGCCAGATTTGGGGACTAGGTTGTGCATCACGCCGTCTAGTGATAAGGCGGAGCGTCTGGAATCTATGCTTCTGATGAAGCGACACTTGCCTGTTCTCAGTGGCCCGGCAAGATAACAAATTGTCAGAGTGTTGAGCTGCCCAGCTATTGCGTTCGATTCTATACTGGATATCTTTGACATGTATGCACAACATTTGACGACTAGGCCTACGCCAGTTCTGAGCTGGGTGGCAAGCAGCGCAAAGTTCGTGTGAGGGTTCGGTTGGGACTCCGTCATCGCCTCCTCGACATTTCAATAGTTCCGCTTGGTATTGACGAAGATCTTTCTGAAGACTTGCGGTACCAAGAAATATCGTCTACCCTGCAAATTGTTTCCTCATGTGAAACGCTCTAGGGCGTTCGCCGTTCCTCCTGTTGATCACGTGGTCAAATTTGTTGAGTAATATCTGTAGTACCCCATGTCTCACCGGTTCCATATGGATCTTGGCCACATGGTCCCTTGTGTCAACTATTGCTGATAGCTCCTCATCAATAAGCCATGGAAATGCTGGAAAATCTTCGTGGCCATGAGTGCAATGTAATTGGGAACTGGTCCATGGTAGGCGACTTGCCCCGTGGACCTCTAGTGCTATCGTACCTATACTGGCGAGTGAAATGATCCCGTCGCAGAGTACTCAAATGGCGAACATGTGGAGACAAGATTTTCGCACGTGTTAAAAAGTTGATGTAAGATCATAAGTACGTCGAATTCAGCCAAACTTCCATAGCACCCCAACAATGTGCACTGCTTTCCCGGTGATATCATAGACTGCGGACCCGGAGTTGTTTTCAAAGTGTAGAGATTAATAATAATAACATTGGCGTATTAAGCGGATAAGCTACCAGCGACCACGTCAAGTTGCAGGTTGTCGCGGATATCGTAGGGACACTTTATGGTCCTGAAGCACAGTGGGTGTATTTTCACACTTAAAGCAAATTGCCGTCCCCTATGATGTCCGCTGGGCATCAAACTGGATCAGTTATTTGTGACATGGACCACATCACTGAAGCTTGCTCGAACCGGTGCGTCTGGCCCGACATGCCGTCATTCTGGTGGTGACAATCGCTTTGTTTTGTGACATCAAAGTTGAGTTGTGGGAATCCGTTTTAATTTAAACGGCGTCGTTCACTAGCGTATTCATGGGCCACGGCCCGGTCCGTGTCGATCATCCACACTTAGGGTCCAAACCCAAAACGGACGCGGACCAAGGACTGGAATTGCCCTCATACAAGGCCCGTTCTATGATTGCACTTCCAATTTTCTCTATGGCCAGGTTTGATCAAACCACCAGTTCATTTTGACGCCCTATAACGCCAAGGGAGATCCGCCTCGAAGCATGTAGTACTTGTTCCGGTTACCGTTGTGTTCTGACGATAGCTCGGTGTCCCTTTGTTGACGAAAACCACGACATAACGACATCCGCCGTTGTCGAGCTCCGTCAGCTGACGACAGAGTACCGTTGGCAAACATTTTGCCAGACTTGTAGGCCTTACGTCAAAGCGGTAACAATATACCGTTTCCTATTGGAAAGTCGTGGCCATCTTTACTGGCCCTGGTTGATGTGGTTGAACCGTCCGCAAAGCCGAACATCCAGTTGTTCAACGGTTTGTAGGACGATAAATAAAAACGGCGCGACAACGATTTGCGGGACTTGAGCAATCAAGTATGTCGGTCTCGGTAGGGAACAAATGAGACGTGGGCGCCTTCCTTCCGGGGATCGGACGTTACAGCAAAACCCTAATAGGAAGTGAAGTAGTCGCTAAGGCCGCGGCAGCAAGGACGACACTGAAGGGATCGCTGTGGGCATTGAAACTTCCATGCAGGTTGGTTGGAGGACAGTTTGACCCAGATAGGTTGGTGAGGTGGGTTTTGTGCGCGAGTTGGTACATGTTCAGTATTATGTGAGTATGTACCTGACACCACTTGAAGATTAGTGGTAAGTTGACGCCCGACTTTCATAGCATCCTCGCTTGGTGTGGAACAAGGACTTTGCATTGACGACATTGACTTGTGAACGCAACCGGAATGTGGATTTGATGGCTCAGAATAGAACAACCCACGTCAGATTATATTTTTTATTCTTGATGACATTTTTTTTTCAGCGCGGGAAAAAAAAAAAAAAAAGAAAAAGAAAACATGAAGGTAAATCGAAATCAATAGAAATAAAATCCAAGTAAAAATGAGAGTAATCCCAGTTTTCTCAGAAGCACGAAAGGACTCTGGCGTAACAGATTTCTTGTTTCAACAATCCCACGGAAAACGAGTTGGTCAACTTGCTGCCCGGAGGATTCGGTGTATTGGTTTGTTTCGTTCTGTGGTCAGACATGAGATACTGCTCAATATATTTGCCAGTATAAAGTCTGGCATTAAAGACCACAACGCCAGAGAACATGTAGCCGATAAGGAACTTCGACCGCCTGAAACGGTCGCCATTGAAGATGGCTATTCTCCATGGAGTGTTGCACCAGTGGCGACAAAAGAATTATTGTTTAAACAGACCGTACTTGCTTGCATACGTCTGCGTCAAGAGTAGGTGTAATATAAGCACAAAGGAGATAGTTTTTCATGACTGGCGTCTCATGGATGGGTTCAGGATGTAATGCTTCCGGTTTTGCGCAGTGATCGATATGAACGTTCACGAAGTTGCTCGCAGAATGCTGTGTGCTTGAGCCTCCCCTGCTACCACACAATAAAAAGTTAATCAACTATTGGTAGCATAACTTGCAGAATCGTGTTGACACATGTCTTGGAACTTGTTGTGACAAATATGACATCGGACTTCTCAGTTTTGTCCTGGAAACAGGGTAGAAATTTGTTTTCATGATGCCATTGTCGGAGACTGGTTTTGTAGCACTGGGTAATAGCAACACACTGTTAATTTTTGCATATTCCACAAAGGGCGCACCGCTCTTGCTGTGTCATCATACACATGACAAACATTACGATGTGGGCCACATTTGCCTTGGAAAGTGTCCAGCAGAGCTAACCTGTTGCCCCGAATGACATAGATCAGGGTTGTGGAGTGTGGAGGCGACCGCATCGTCGGGAAGTCGCAGTACCATCCTGGTCCCCGCCAAAAGTGAATTCAACGATGAACCGGGAAGTTCCTTACTGTCCCGCTTACTGGTTGACAATACCCGAGCATTGGATGCTAACGAGGATAAAAAACGTGGAAAAACACGCCAGGCATATCTCCGCTTTGTACTTTGTGACACGCTCATATGTGCGAGGCCAAAGATTCATCTCGCAAGGCACATCTTCCGATCCAGAATTGTGTACGGACTAGCAACAACCGTCGGGGACGGGGACTGGTCGCGGTTAGAAACGACAAGAGGGTGTGCATGGATCGCCGTGTTTGAGAATCACCCGTGACCTCCTTTTCTGCTCCACCTATGTCATAAACAGAGAATCGAGTTTTGTGTCTTTGTAGGGCAACCAAAGGTATCGCTAGTGTGGGAAAGCTTGACTTGTCCTGCAGTCCATTGTAACGTTGGCCGCGACCGAAGTAGTGGTGCCTCAAAAGCACGGAGTTTTGTATTCGCAGACATGTGGTGATTCTTGTAATGCTCTAGCGACTAATATGAGAAGTGACATGTGTCATCGAATGTACTGAAATTGACGGCGAGGGCGACGTAGCCTACTCCATGATGTTGCCAGAACGTTGGTAAGTATGCCGTTTTGTTTAGACTACCTTCCGGTGCCCTAGATATCCGGAGCTCCGCGTAAAATGTATGTTCACTAGCACCAATTGATTTTTCCAGCGCCGTGACGAGACTCAAATCAACGGGCCGACGCAATGAAATAGATGTTGACTGATCAGCCCTTTGGGGCGCCCAGTCTTGTCCGCAAACCACCTGGATGCCGACGAAACTGCTCTCTTTGTGAATATCTCATGTGCGCATGATCATGCCGTCGTGATATCACAAAGGGCTTTCATGATCTAAAAAGACCACGGTGGGCGTTTGTACCATGACTCCTGGCTTGATAAGGTACGAGAGTAGCAATAAGCACACCAGCATAGGCTGATGGTATTGGATGGCGAGAGTGTGTCCCCCACAAATCTTTGGTAAACTTGGTGCTTCAACATCTGTGAGCGCCGGTAGGCTTTGTGTTTGTTTTTCAAGCAGAAGTCTGACGATGCCATATTCCATATGGATGCCTCTCTCTCCCTTTCCAGTTTCGTTGTGTTTGGCTTAAGACTCAACTGAGATGCGATCTTGTAGAGCTTTTTCGTTGATAACGTCGATCTGAATTTTCATCAGAAGAAGAACAGGAGCCACGGACCACATGATTCCTCGTGGCGCTGTAGTAAACACTGGCGAGATCATCGATAGCGGGTGTGTCCAATCCGTTCCCCAAGACTGTCCAGTGAGGATATGTAATTTTCTCTCGGCCGTCATGAGGACTTTCGACTCTGCCCCTGATAGAATCTTCAGACGGCTTTGACTGAACTTTGACGAAAAAGTCATAGTCTTTGGGTTGGTTGGTTTCCCGCTAATTCCTAATGCCGCGATGATGGTTCTCCTCAATCTAGCCAAGTGGCTTTCGGGAAGTTGCATGTCTGCATTGCCCTTATTCTCCAATGGCTTCCAGAAACATACAATCGCTGCGTCAATGAATGTTGTCTTTCAACCACATGTCACCCACCCTATTGACAGACTTCGTCGAGTCCCTCTGGATGAGAATTGGCTGGGACGCTAGTTTTCTAGACTGGAGACCACCAGTCTTGACAGCTTGTCTTTTTTGAGCAGCTGAGATAAGGACTGTAGAGACGTTTGCTACTACATTACTTGGCTCAGCTTCTTTGTGGGTGAAAATGGCGTCTGGTCCGTCCCGGACAGTCCTGAGGCGTGTAGCGATGCCATCAATGCGGCTTTCACATTCCATGATTCCGGCTCTCATTAGAACATCCAGTCTCTCCAAGCTCGAGTCCCTAGTTTTGATGATCTTCCATCTGCGTGGTCTGGCTGATAGAAGTCCTGACGCGAACGTTGTCTCTCCAAGTCGCTCCTTTAAAGTAAAATTTTGTTGGCAGAAGAAAAGATGACTGACCAGTTGTATTGGCAAAGTGAATATATTATTTGCATAAAGAGCTTTCCACAAAAGCAAAGCTGTGGACATGAATCAAAGGCGTCAAGGTGTTTACGGGCAAGCTGACAGCCCGGAACACTACCATTACTCCGCGGACGATCTTTAAAGAAGGTTATCGATTGACATGCTGCTGTACCAAGACGCAGTTATATTGATAGATCGGGTTGGGTTCTCCTGAAATGTGCAAAGTAAGTGGTGCCAGCCGCCTCATAGCGACTCAAAATGGCTTGCCGTACATACTGTCTTTGGTCACGCTTTCAATTCCAACGATGTCCCAAGGTTCTTCCCACTCGAAAATTGCCGTGTGATAGCCCCTAGGGGTCGGTTGTGAGTCAACAGGATTGATCTCCCGCTCGGAACGGAATCCAAACGGACGAATCGCCACCATGTGCGGTACGTCGTTTCCAGGAAAAGTTCCATAGTATCCCACGGATAACTCCGAAACATCATCCGTGATATGACTCAGGTGCGACTTCCAGGACGAGAGCATTCGTTCTTTTGTGGTCCGTTATTCTTGGTGCCTACACGTGCCTTGGATCCCAACTCGTTTCAATAAAGACAGTTTACCTCATAAACTGTCCGTGGTAACGTGCACACAATTTCATAATGTTTGGGCTCTCTCGTGTGGTACATCGGGGCTCAGAAGATCAGTGCGTCCCTGGTGCGGAGCCTAAAGTGACCAAAATGGACGTTGGCATCCGGCGTTTCCCCCTATCACGCCCCTCGCCATGGCTCCAGACCTGAGCTACCATTCCCGTACTGTAACTTCTGCAATGTGCGCATAATCAAATTGGAAAATGTGTGAAGACCTTCATCATTGTCTTCTTCAACGCTTTACTTCCCCTCCCAGGACGAATCCCAGACATCACGTTGTTAGTCCTGAAGAGTATCAGGACTGGGGGGTAGTCTTGGTCCACGTCATCACACATGCAGTACCAATGTTGTCGACAAGGTCGTCTGCCTCATTTTCGGCCCCATCCTTCCCCGTCGATGAAGTCGACACATATTTCATCGTACGGCGGCTACATATCGTGATCGCCACAATTGCCTGCCTCTTATGCTAAAGAGGGCAGTACTTAGAGTGGCCTATGGCTAAATGTATGTACATGGTGAAAGACCCAAGGGATATCACGTCGATATGGACGGTACGCCAGTCGACCCAATTCGTGATGAGCACGTTCAACTGAGACTGGACAAGACAGGTGTGGTTATGGAATAACGGTCGGCAGCGATCTGGAAATCCATATTCTAGATGAATTTGATAAGTAATAGTGGCCCAGCTATGGCGGTGTTTGTGGATGGCGGATGACTAGACATTGTATTTTCGGATGCGTGACGGAGTGTTTTGATCGATTTGGCTTTTGCTTGCGTGTTTTTGTATGCGAGCCCCGTCAACGAGTTTTTTGGTAGCTAGCCAGACACTGTCCCCTGTGAGCTATTACAACTCCCCTGAAGCAGAGAAGCTTGATACGGCTTTGGCTTTACCATAAAGTGCGGAGCAAACGACGGGACGTTGCTCATGGGTAATGCGCCCATGATGAAACAGTAGCCGCTTTGGTGAGTGAACAAGATAAGCAAGTCGATATCAAGGTTGACTACGCCTATAAGTCACTGGAATAAATCAATGATTTTCGGCTGCGGTAGGTGTGGGAGCTGATCATGATGTCAGCTTTCGTGAGACCGATGAACCGACTTTGTTCAGTGCTTTTACCAACCAACCACATCGTTAGCGGCCTCGTTCTAATTTGGATGCCACTGCGCTAGCTTCGGTTCGATATTCGGTGCGGGGTTCCGTTATGATGTTCAGGGACGTCTGCCCTGTCCAAGAAAATGATGCAGGTCCAGACCTCAAGACAAGGCATGGGGACCTTGATCGAACGACTGTTCTTCGCACCTGAACATGGATTCTTCTCCGCAGCGTACCATTGCATGCCGAGCACAAAATTTATTCAACAAGCTTAACTCGCTTGTAAAGTCATCAGAAGTTCTTTCCGGATCTCGGTCGAAGCGGCGCGTGCCTCATATTGGGGCTCTGAAGGGATCTGAAAGGATGGTGATACCTAGTGTTCTGTCAAATCCCTCAGTCAGACTTTGACCTCATGCGACCAAATCCGGTCTACCATTTGCCTTTTGTATACAAACAAACGTGGGGCTCCACCAGCATCAGATGCGATCCTCAAGTTCTTAACGTCAAGGTAGTCCAGTGTGTTGAGAGCGTTTCTAACATGACGAGAGGCTACTGAGTCTTTGCTTTTCTTTTCATATGGATGTAAGCGGATATGTCGACGCAGGTGATGTTTCGAGGGCACAGAGCGGACACGGTTTTGTGGCTTAATGCCCACACTTCTCACAATGCCAGGCGAAGGGGCGTCGCCCATGGGTTTCCAGGTCCATTGTTACCTTGCTGCACATGAAATGGACTAGGCCAGCAAGAGGTCGCATGAACTTTTGGCTGGGAAAGGCAGTAAGCAAGGTCGAAGACTGTGATCAACGCCGGGAGTGGTGATAAACCAACTGTTCAAAGTGCGAGAGAAAGTTGTTCGCCACCTCATTTCCGCACCCGTAGCAGTATTACCACGAGTCATCTTGTTGGCTCCACTGCGGCAGAGAACTGAACAAGCAGAAACGTCTCGCCAATATACCAGTAGACGACATCACTGGCATAAAAAAACAAGCTCTCTTCGTTTGATTTCCAGTTCTTTGGTTGTCGTCTAGGCAGTGCCCTCCACAATCTTGACGATAAAACTTCCTGGTTGGTCTCGGACGCTGCAGATCGTTCCAGGCCAAGAATCGAACCATAGGCTTAAGCCCAGTTGGAGGGCTTCTGACGTTCCAACTAACGAGTCTGATGCCAAGCATTCACCCCGTATGTAGCGAGTTGACAGAGCTACCGACATGGCATTGCCAGCAACTAGTTGGTGGCTGCAGGAGGAGCGCAAGACATTCCATGATTAGGACATCCCAAGACTCTGCTACGTTTTTGACGGCCTTTCCAAGGAGGGAGCGAGCCCACCACGTCGCTCGTCACCCAATGTCTTCCCAAGTATGCGATAGGTTCATCACGTAGTCAATCGAACAATGCTTCGATGCCTGATGTCAGGCCAAAGTAGGTGTAGCTGTGGGTGGAATCGCCGTCCGAGTATCGACAAAGACATGGCCCAGGTCGTCTCGGAGTGCGGCATATCTTCGTGCGGCTAGGAACGAGCAGTTGGCCTCTCTTCGTTGACCGTCGATAGCTTGGTCGGATCTGTTGAGGACTCGTTGTCACTCATAACTACAGAGTCGTGCTCGTAGTCTTCGCATTCCGATCCCAACTAGTCTATGCACTCGAGATAGATGTTGAGTCCAATGGCTGCCGACACTGCTATGGAAATTGTGTCTCGGGAGTAGTGGATGTGATTGACATGACCCCTTGATGTCTCCTTGGTGTCGGAATATTTGTCCCCGTCTATTTTTAGTATTACAGAACAAAATCTCAACATGTCCAGTGCTTTCTTCATATTTCAGTGCGTGCCTGTGGATGCTCGGCAACGATGTCGCTCCCGGTGTCATCTCAACCCAGGCGGCAAAGTAGATGATAGGTGGGCTGTTATCATCCCACACCGTACCATGAAACATAGTGCTGTCGGCGGCGTCTAAGAGGCCTCTCTATACAGCGGCGTCAATAAATTTCAGTGTAGTTAAGAATGTACTGCTCGTGCCTCGCATCTCAATGGTCAGTATGTTGGGCAGGTCACTTTCTGTATTCGACGATGAACCTGAGGAAAAGGCTTTGCGCACTAAGCGGACATGTGTTGATGTTCTGTTTGTTTGGCATGCCCAGTAGATTTTCCCGTACATTTTCCGGGGTGGCGGAGGGGAGCAGTGACGATTAATAACCGTACATCTTTTAAACACGTACTTCCCTGGGAATGCTCTCTCAATCACTCGAAAGTGAGGATTGTCAAAGTCCAAGTGGTGGAAGACACAAATAGAACGCTGTTATCCAAGACGGCGGCGGGACGTCCAGTACGCATAAATTCTGAAATGGGACGCTCAACTTGCTTCACGAACTCAAGATGAAGTCCGCATTGTCGAGCAAATAGAAACTGCCTGGGACCACTGTGGAGATGCCGTTCCATGCGATGTTTTCTTTTGGGTACGTCTTGGATCAGACCTCGGCCCATTTGCTGACTGTGTAAACACCAAGCTGGTCATTACTCTAGAACACATGGAGCAACACTGCGACGTCTTGCTGCCATATACAGTAACGATGTCGCTGGTACATTTATATGCAAGTGCTTGTTTGCGTGATCAGCGGCTATATCGTCGGTCCCCGGCAAGACTTGCATGTCCCCTTGTCGTTTGCAATCACTGCTTCCACCGCTGCCGTATCGTATTTGCGTTTCCACAGCACTCCATGTACCATTGGCGTTTTTGTTGCCAAAGAACCTTGTCTCGACATCCACTCGAGTAATTCTTTATGCTCCCGTTCATAAAGGAAGGCGCCGATGCTTTCTGGGTAATATAAGTGTATTGCGAACTTGGCGCGTAAAGCTGCGACAGACGTAGAGTGGTGATGCTTCTGAACCCTGGTCCAGTTTTTTGCAAGTGTCCGTATGGCCACGCCGACTGCGCATTCTTTGCCCGTTAAACATCATCGGCCATTATCGAATACCGTCGTCAAAATGTCTGAAGAAGACCTGTCATGGGGTTTTGGCCAACTCTCCACATACATAAACAAGGTGCTGGTCCGCCGAAACAGTGCAGAATCTGATCGAGGCGGCAATAGCTCGATCGAAACGTCACCTATCACTTACCTAACCTGATACGTTCTCGACGTACCACCAGATCGCGCCATCCCGGACGCAAGTACCGTTGGTAGGTACTTGTCCTGTCCAACCAGGTGGATCACGAAAAACGGTCCATGGCTCGGCCGTGAACTGACGCGGGCGGCATGCTGGGCGGCTGGGGCCATGACGGGGGCCCATCGTACGGGCAGCAGACTGTTGCATGTTTATGACGGCGCTGTCGGTGTGGATCACAACCTGCGGCAAAGGTTGGACAGGGAGATGCGCCGCAGGGTGCACGCTGTAG
This sequence comes from Sporothrix pallida, assembly GCA_021396235.1. Taxonomy (NCBI): domain Eukaryota; kingdom Fungi; phylum Ascomycota; class Sordariomycetes; order Ophiostomatales; family Ophiostomataceae; genus Sporothrix; species Sporothrix pallida. The sequence goes on along the minus strand of WNYG01000048.1, from coordinate 22,724 downwards.
GATGACTGGCCGCCGCTACGTCTAGTATGCAGTTGCTGTGGCCGTCCATATGCTTGACGTGTTTGTTGGCCATGCCTGGCTCCTCGTACGACTGCGGCTGTCTGTCTTAGGAACGAGATCTCGTCCTCGTTGTTACCGCCGGTAATTTATAGCGGGTTTCCGGCTTTGCCAGATACGGCCTGGCCGCTCGTACGGCCATTTGCTGCAGGCCCATGACTATGTGTGACGAACGTGGAGCTCGTAGTATGGAAACGATACCCAAAAGATGTCTGGGGAACCGCATACCAGTCCATCGTAGCACGAGATTATGCCACCTGTGGCGCTGTTGATGTCGTGGTTCTCAGATGGCTCTTCAGTGTGTGTGCCAAATGTGGCAGTGTTATAAGCTCAAGAGTTATAGTACCTCATATCAGGCCAAAGTAGATTCAGCTCATGGTGTAACAGGGATCACGTGTCAATGAAAACGAACTTTGAGTATCTGGCGGTGTCGAGTAGATAAGATGGGGATGTGTACTGTCATCTTGTATGCTGGGCCGAGTGGTGGTTGATTGGGCGGAGCTTTAAGCTCACCCTTTCATCGGGCACGGGTGACACACTTTGTGGCCTGGGCCACGACCTCCAATGTTGTCCACCGCGTAATGGACACACCATTTCGGTTCTTCATTTTATTGACGGGTGGAGAAGATGTTCACAAGAATAGCATCTTCCACACACTAACTGCACTATCACACGATGGACATTGTAGTCGTCGTTTACTGGTGAAAACATGCAGGATGCTCGCACATATATCAGGCTTCCGGCGATAGCCAAGAAGGAAAAAATGGAGGATGCGTTTCCGAGTGAGTCTCTGTCTCGGCTGGCTTCCTTCCTCATCATGACCCACGAGGCTTACCCCCTTATCCGCGCAACATCAGGCGCAGGAGGGGGTTTGCGGACCGAGTATGATTCCGAAACCTTGGCGGGTCCTTTTGGCCAACATAAACGCGACACGGCGGTTGGTACCGGGTAATATTGTTCACAATAATGTACGGGCCACCCCGTGGATTTCTCGTTGAATTTCACAAAAAAGTACCCCAGTCGGTAATCGGATTTGCCTTGATGTTCCAGATTGAGGCATGCATGCGATTCATCGTGTTCGTGTTTCCGTTGTTTCTTGTGTTGTAACCTCCAGAATTATTTCCGTAGTTGTATCTTCGTCGGGAAAATGACATGTCTCCCAGAGCAGCGTTGTACTACTTCTATCTGCATGAAGGCGTGAGGACTCCCTAAGTCAGCCTTTCTTATTGAAGATGTAAAGGGCAGAATCACTCCCGTTGCGATGATGTTGCGTGTATTTACTGGCAAAGTTCGATGAAGTGAGAATGATTCTCAGGTTGCCGGAGCATCTCATCAATTCTCGGGTTCTTCACTCGTTTCAGTGGTGGACAATTGCCGCTTTGAATACTGCATACCGTCTGGGGTATAGAGCAGACCTTGTAAGTGATAGAGCTGGACGTGCTGGTCCAAATGTTGGTCAACTTCATAACCCCAATGCAGGGTCTTTGTCGGCAGTATCCATGCATTTGGGTCAACCATTCGTTAGAGCGGTATTGATTTTCTCGTCGTGTAGCTTTATTGCAGGGCCAGAACGGCAGCAGAATCCTGCCGACAGTGTGTTGCCAATGGGTAAAGGAAGTCGTTGAGGTGGCTCCAGATGGGTCAGACCCGGTTTCCTTTGCTAAGGACCAGCGAAGCAATTTGTCAATTGCAAACCAGACTGGTTCTTCAGTCGATGCAATGCGGCCCGTCGCAACAGCCACAATAAAGTCATATGGATGACCTGGTGAGATCGAGAAAGGCATGTTGATTCGCAATTGACTTGGGGTGCCACGATATAGGGCGTATTTGGCTTTTGCCTATTGATGCGCCTCTAACACAATGGACTCTTTTGTTGATTTCGACAGAGGAATGCAATCTAGATCAGCGGGGTTTCGTAACTCTCCCCTTGTGTGCACGCTGCTCTTCGCCGACGTGGTATTAGAGATGCGTGATGGGCTACACGAATCGCTTGCAAGGTGTAGACAGTGGGTCATGTAGAAAACGGAATGGGTCTATATTCGACCGTAACTGGGGCCATAAGCAAAAGGGCCAAAGTGTCACACACGTTTTTTTTTGGGGGGGGGGGGGGGATTGTGCAATCACAGGCAACTGTCCAAGTCTAAATTGAATAGACAAAAAGGGCAGCACCGCAGAAACTGGTGCGTTGTGATGTACCCAGAGTTTCTATGGAAACCGCAGCAGAGCCAGTGATGACGAATGCATCTGGTGGTGTCATGTGGAAAGTGATGTTGCATGTGGTCTTGTTCGAGTTATCATGTCCTTGCCACCCATGTTTGGCAGAACACGCAGAAATAGCTCATCATTTGCTCCTGCCTGGGCTGTCATACTGATTCTGTTTGGTAGAGGCAAAGACAGTCACAGCATACCACGTATTGACAGCTTGCTCGTCATATATTGTGCAGATCTTGCGCTTTCGTCCGTCTTGTCAGGGAATGCAATGAGTCTTATTTGGGCCGTGTACTTAACCGACGGACGTACACTTTCTACGACGGCCAAATTTTCAAATGCGTCTTTGAACAATCGTTCATGGGTTACTCTGTGGACTCTAGATTGTTTTTGTGGGGATGCGAGTTTGTCATCGCTCTCTGCTGGCTGGACATGCAGGGACTTGTTATAAATGCTGCTCGGGGACAAGTCTGATGAGAAGTACAGCGTGTGTACTTGGAACTTGATGCGGCTCAAGCACTGGCACTGCCAAAGGATGATGGGATCGCCTCGCATTTCCGACCGAGGATATAAATCTTCAGCCATCTTCTCACACATTCACCTCATTTATGATCTGTCGATCGAAGCTTGCGGTGGTTTGAGACAGACGTAGAATGCTGCTGTGCACAAGAGGCAGCTCGGTGATAACTTGGAAGTTGGCGATGCTGGTAAAAAGGATATCTGCGCGGTTGTCTTTGGGCGGCGCACTCTGGACATAGGCTGGGCCGTACGCTATAACTTGCAATCGATTCTTCGTAATCGAGGACGTCAAATTGCCAACTGCCTCGCTGCATATTTTGGCTGGCGTGGGCCGGCCAATGTGTTGCCCTTTGGTCTCACACTCATAAAACCGTCCTGCAATCCATGATCCATCTGCCTTGGTTCCCAAAAACGTAGGCGCTGGACGACGCCTCATTGAATGGGGCCTTCGGGTTTTTCTCAAGCACGGTATGGCTGAGAAGCGAGCTTTTTGTGCGTTTGTTGCTCAATGTTTCAATGCTTCTGAGAACTGTCCGGGCGATTTGCCGTGTATCGATGGGAGAATCCCCTGTCTTCATTGCCTCGGCTTCAACCTGTCGACGACAGTTCTGTAAAGCCACCACGCATAGTAGGTCACTCCGCTCGTTTTGTTGATGGGTACTTGCTCTTTTTCTCTGACACTCAACGCGTCTTTAAAAACATACGGAAAGCGGCATAAGCCCTCACCAGCCGTCCACTAAATATTGTAAAATCATGTTTATGTTTGTACTGTGGTGGGAATTGTCGCATAGCTTGGTGAGCGTGCTTTGATTTCCTTGCAATCGGGTAGTTGCCGTCGTGTTGCACGCTAACCACGGTCATACAGTCGTGTCTGTGGTCAGAAAGATATAATCGTCCATGTGAAAGGTGTAGAAGTCATGTATCAAGCATAAAATGTTGACTACTGTCTTCGTGTCCGCCACCAGCCATGTTGTGGAATCCTGGCCAACGGCTCATGAACCTCAGGAGCGAATCTCTGTCAAGATCAAAAGACACTTTTTGTCGTACAATGAAGCACTCATCCGTGGGTGCCTGAGACCCAGTTACTTTTTTGATGTGTCCTGGGTCCGCCGGAAGACTCTCTAGTGCTAATGAACATTCGTGCACAATGTGCCCGTGAGTATGTTTGCCTCTGGTGGCATCAAGTGTCCACCCATATTATAGTCACGGTCACTGGTATATCGGGTTTGACAACACCGAACGGTGATGTGGTTGACAAGTTGGCCAAGGGGTGATGAGCATAAGCAAGCCATTCCATGTTAACACTCTTAATCCTTCCGACATGAAACACATAAATGCGCGAGACTGTTGATCAATGGCGCTCCTGGCCAAACTCGATCAAGGCTTTATGGAAGCAGTGCGCGACCTCCTACAGCTTGACCAGCACCTTGGCCAACTTCTGCGCCTGCACGTCGTCGGCAACGATTTTGCCGTCGGTCGACAGTTTAATGAAGGCCTCCCGGAAGGCATAGTTGCTGTTTCGTAGGAACTGAGCTATAGGCTGAACCTCCACGGGAATCTTCGCTACATGTCAGCTGGGTCTCCGAGCGGCAGCTGGGGAGTTGAAGGAACTTACAGGCTGGCAAGCCTTGGAATCATGCTTGCAGGAGACGCAGATTGGTACTGCCGGTATGCAAAAGGCAGTAGCATTCTTCTTTCAAAATATCACTAAGATGGGCCTTAATCTTCCTTCTTTTGGCCCCGTCAGCTAAGCCCTAACTTCAGGCAGATCAGTTCTCATCAAGTGCTCTAGTTGCATTCTCTTTCGTAAGAAGCCTTGTACCATACGTAGAGACACGAGCAGTACTAAGGCCTTTTTCTTCTCGAGCCATGATCCATTCTGCTTCACGTGGCATGGCAACCACCGCGATTGCCTGCCTTCCGAGGTAAATGTGGCGATAGCGTGGGTGGCTGATGGCCGAAATCTCGCGCCTGATGCAGGACCCGGGGTGGCACACGTCCACATGGACGACGCACCAGACGACACAGATCGTTTCACGGTCAATCACGGCGTAGTTACTCTCCACTTGGCCCGTCCTTATATCTTGAATAGCGTAAAAAGCGGCTAGATCTAGAGTTTGTCATTGAGGTGACTCCGTATAACTTTGCCGGCTTTCGTTGGGTTTGGATGTGAGAGGCATATTTGGTATGTGCTAACTGAGACCGCGGTGATCAGACCCGGCTTGTTTGAACATCGAGCCTTGCATGTGAACGTTATGCCATTTTGTAACAACTTAAAAACGCCATCTATGCGCTTTGAAGTTCCGGTGCCCTGCATCGATAAGGAGCACATTGTATCTAGCGCGTAAATGATAATCGAATGTGCCTGTCAGTGCCTTTGCCGTCTTCTGCCATAAGGCATAGAACCGTTTGTCAAAGTTGTTTGCGTGAAAGAGGCAATCCCTTTCTCGTCTTGGCCGAGCCTAAACGGCGGGCTAAGCGGACGACAGGCCCCATCCAAACGCTGCGACGTGAACTCGACAACATAAGTCCGAGTAGTAATGCCAACGAGAACAGCTTTCCAGATACTCTCGTGGCGTCGTATTGAGGTGGACCATAGGCTGGTACGTTTGTCTTAGCTTCCTCCGTGCGTCGCCTTCTTTTTCAACGGGTAGAGACAGATGTAGTGGCCATAACATTCGCCGGTAAAAGAAACGTATGTAGCTATCGTCAGTTGCGTAATGTAAACCTCTCGCACACGAACATTTGCCAAGTGTGTTCTCATTGTTGATAAACTTCCTGGTTATTGAAGTTAATTTGCCAGAATTATGTGCCGGCGTGCTTATTCTTGTCGATGCTGGGCCTGTAGGCATATCTTGCTTGAGTGATCGACTGTCCCTGTCTGTATCTCCGGCAGCTCTTGAATACTGACGACCGAAAGTGTAGTGACCGGCCATTATCTGCGAGGACAGTATTAGTTTTGGAGAACGAGACGACGCTTGATGGCTTGGGCATTTGTTCTCGAACATAAAATGAAGCGTAAGAGGAAAGTTTCTATGAACCATCTTGTCGGTCTGGCAGGAGCCGTTTGAGTCTAGGTATGTCTTTAATGGAGATGGTGGGGATAGCTGTGATGGTGCGTCCGACGACGGAGATCCGGTACAGATGGTGGATCCATTTGGTAAATATAATGTAGGGCCGGGCTAAGCCCTTTGTAGCGCTCCCAGGCGACACTGGGTGCCGCACGTGGTGATGGTACGAGGCCCTAGTCTCGCCTCGCCTGAACCAGCCAGAAGAGACCAGAAAAAAGCCACTTCTCTCAACATGCATTTCTTTCCAGGCACTTGATAATCGACTGGACTGTGTTCATCTGTCGAGGTTGAACAAAGAGCTGGGTCTCCGCCATGTCGACCTTGTCTGGTATCTCCAGTGGAGGTCAGGATTTAGAGTTAAGTTAGTGTTGTGTGCAGCAGAAGAAAATCGTGCAAGATAATCATGCCACTCAGCCTCGGTGGACTGGCCGTTCACTCATCACTCGACGTCTGTTAGGTCTGAGAAGCGCAGAAAGCTCCTCGACTCCTCCCCGAGTTCCCCCACACACAGTTCTCAGTGGCCGCAGGCCACACTCCCAACTCTGACCTAGAAGGTCAAGAAAGGCGACACCACCAGTGCCTGCTTCCAGGCCAGGCGCTCAACAGCGGCCAGGCAAGCGGCGTCCAGGGCCGCGGCGACGTCTTCGGCGAAACGGACCCGAGTCGACTCGAGTATCCTGAAGAACCACTCGTCGCGGGCCAGGAAGGGAGGCGACGGCGACTGGCCACTTAGCCGAGCGCAGCGTGCCTTGGCCTCGACCCGCCCCAGACTTATTTAAACCTTTAAGTTCGGGGCCTTCTCTATACGGGCATTGTGGTCCTTGCCGCCCTACAGCTACTTCTCGACGTAGGAGAGGTTGTCCAGTAAGATCCGCCAGGCGTTTAGGATGGCGCGGGCGTAGGTCTGGGCCGTATCGGACCCATCTAGGGCCAGCAGCTGCTTTATGGCGGGCTAAAGGGCCCACACCCCAACAAAGTCACCGGCCATCAGCGGCCAAAACCCTACGTACGTACCGTTTTTGTCGGTGTAAGCACTGCACCGGGTGCTGCCCGGGACGAACTTGCAGCACAGGTCCGTAAGGACCGACAGGTCGGCCGCCTGGCCCTTCTGCTTGTGTAGGGCGCCCCGGACGCAGGGGAGGCACGGGGTCGCGGCGGGGGACACGCGAGGGGGCGCAGCCCCCAGGCTCGGCACGGCGGCCGCACTGTTGTTGTTGTTGTTGTTGCTGGCAGAAGATGGCTTCGTGTTTCGTAATACGCTCAACCATGGAAGTATCGATTTGGTTGGAAGAGCACAACGTAAAACACCTACCGATGGAAGGTCGTTCTAGTCATCTTGTATCCTATCACTCCGTAGTCTGCATAGACCATCAGCTGACTGCCTGTGATTTCAATTCCTGTCACAAAGATGACCCATCTGGTATTGCCACACTGCAAGGATACTCAGAAGTTTCACCGTGGGCATCTCCTGGTTTTCGTAGTTCCATTATCTTGATCACCATAACGATTTTATCGATTCTTCGCTAATTAACTAACCGTTTCAAAGACCTTGAAATCATGCTGTCATTAGAACTGCGCTGTTGGTTTTCTCTCGGAACACTGATCAGCCAGTCGTAGTCAGACTTGGTTAAGTGGCTCTATGTACACTGGGAGATGCTGCAATGGGTTTGGTCGTATTAAACTGAGACGAAGAAAGAAGAGGGCAACAATAATTTTGTTTCAAAGATGGGGATGTGCCGTGGTATTTCTCAGCTCAATGTTGAATTCGCAGATTTTGTGAAAGCCAGTATTCTTTGAGCAGGCTTAAGAACGTCCAGCCCGCCCCGCAGGCTATCACCCTGATCCAGGCTTCCAGCACATCTTATTCACCGCAATTCTGAGCATGAGCCTCCCAGACGAACCGCGAAATATAGTCAATCGCCACTAAGATGTTGAGCTCGCCGTTTCGTCCCGTCCAGCCATTATGAGGATTGCTGAGAATCTTGAATGTTAATGTCAAGTGTGGTGATCCACCGGGCATCTATGACCCACTGACGGTTGTCGACTTGCTGATAGATCCGACGTATCGAGCAAAGTTAGACTACATCCGCAACTTCCTGACAGTCCAAACAAGCTTTTCGAGTGAGCGAGCACCATACTATGGTTGCATAGTGTGCAGGAAGCCCGCTGTACGCTTGGAAGATCAGCCGTTTTGATACTTGATAACTCTTCTGCAGCCTCTTGGCCACATGTTATGTTGCCAGTATTCATATAAAACATTTTTTCAGCATCCATGACCCTATGTTCTGGACCTGTCTGTCTCAGATGACATTGTCGTCGATTGATGTGCATACGATCAGCCATCTCTTGGTACTGGAAATGAAGCCGTCCAAGCTGTACCCCATGTAGAGTAAGCTACTAGAGTACTCTTTCGAGTCATAATGGAAGCATGGCCCGCAACGACGCTTCTGGTCGGTATTCAGGCCTATTTCTGAAGAAACGGTGAGAAGCATAGTTCCAATGTATCTTCGACATGTGTGTCAACTCCACTCATTTCGTATGGCATCAAGTCACTCTCGAATCTCCTTATCTGTTCAGGAGAGAAAGCACACAGTCTCAGACCTGTCTCCATACGATTTCTTTTTTCCGGTCCAGTGCACAACTAAGAAGGTGGGGATGTTCAACGCTAGGTCCTCTCTCGAAAGTGAGGACCTCCAAGACGATTATGACTCTGCTTTCTGAGACATGAACACAAAGGCAGAGGAGGCCAGCTTTTTGAGCGGAGATGTCGCTAAGGATAAGGTTAGAGATAAAGGAGGCAGTGGATCAAGATGTTGAAGGTAGGCTGTCCTACTCTTAGTCTTCACTCAAAATGAAGACCTCCGTTTCAGAGGTCTCACTGGCTCACTTGAAGGAGGTCGCCGTCTATTTGACCGATCATCGGTACACCGGCATTTCCGCGCCCCTGGCCGCGATCAAGCCTGTAGTTGGCAAACCCTGCCAGTTATGAGTTGAAACGGTTGCAAGGAATGACGGGCGGAAATGTGAAATAGTCTTTGAACACAGGCGAGGTGACCATCACAAAACGTGGTGGATTATTCGGCGGTTGTTACCGCTGACGTTCATATGGTATTTGAGGAAAATTCCGATGAATCCTTCGCATGTCTGAAGTTCCGATGCGTATAGGGGTTCTGGTAGCGTGGGTACTGTCGTCTAGGACCTCACCAAAGATTTTTGAAACTTGCACTCCTGTGGTATGTTGGAACTCGCGATCGAAAAAGACCTTCGTGCCATGACCTTGCCTTCATGAGCGAACCAGGCAACTGACAATTCAAAGATATGGTGTGTGCTTGCCTCTTCAAGGCCAAATTTCCACTGGCTGAAAACGTTCTTTTCTTTTGTGAAGGAGAAAGTGCTCTCTTTAGCAGGCGCAGGGTGCAATCGTCCTATCATTCTAGTCTTTTTCGCTGGTCCTGGTCGATACACGCGGCCAACTGCTTGGTCCAGCCAGGAGGTCATGCCTCGGGCGCCTGATGTACAATGCTATTGGCAAACTGGACAAACATAAATGTCAAGTTCGGCACCTTCTGAAGACTGACTCCTGTATGGTATTCAGGATTGTGCGCTTTCTTGAAAACCTTCATGCAACTGCAGCACGGTGTCACGTTCGGTCATTCTGTGAACCACTCGCTTTCGCAACTGTCGGTTACTGGTCGCAAAAAACATTGCAACAACCCGGTCTTGGCCTTATGTGCCCTTCACAAGCGTAGGTATATCGAGGGAGCACGAGTGCCGAACATGCGAGCGGTTGTGTCCACGCGTGGGCAGGAAAAAAACTCGGTAGCTTTGATCAATTGGTCGCATCGGATCTGGTACACTGCGAGAAACATTTATTGATCTGTTGTCTGGATAGGTTTATGCAGAGAAAAGCGAAATATTTGAGCATTAAACGACAGGTTGAAAAACAAAGAAAAGAAAATCAGGTGTTTTTATATCCGGAATGAATTATTCTGGGGATTTTTGACGAATATTCTTTTACGTTTCAAAAAAAAAGAAACCGCACAGAAAATGTTCAAAAAAAAAAAAAAAAACCTACCAGCAAATCTACAAAAAAATTGTAGAACATCCCTTGGCTCCTTTGATATCACTCTTCTGCCTCTGCCAGGGGACAAGTGGAGATGTATTTGTGCTTGATTTCAACATCTACAAAGATGACGCCTCTGACTGAAGTCACCTGACAGCTGACATAATAATAAGTGGGTCTACAGCACGTAACCAGGAAGCGGGCCATTCAGGGGTAAGTAAACACCGAGCTTCGATATGCATCGAAAGGCATAGTCCGAACTTCGACCACTGGATGCCGCTGGACGAAGTTGCGGTAGAGGAAGGAAGCGTTTTGTCGTGGAGTCGCCAAATTGATGTACCTGATGATTCTCACCGGAGGCAGTCTTCCATGGAGCCGTTGGGTGGGTCTACCGGTGCCGGCTCCTCCAAATTTGGTCAATCACCAATGGGTGTTTCCGAAGTGCTTCACTGTATGGCCTCGGCCATATCGGCTTCATTCCGTACATCCAAGACCGTGTGTTGACGGGTGACTGAACATTTCATGTTGGATGGTGTATGGTGCTGTCTAAGTTGACAAGACCATCCGGAAATGTGTCCATGTCTCCTGGAATTGTCAAGGGAGCCTTCCGCTAGAATATTGATGAAACTCTATCGTTTTGTCTGTCGGTTGGTAACATAGCCATGACGTTTTGGACCGTGAACAGGTGAGATTCTCTCTTTCTGTCGTGGTTCCCTATCGGCGCAACCTAACGTGTACGATAAGATGGTTCCTTGGTTGTCACGCTGAGTAGTTGACTAGCCGTACAAGTTTCTGTATGACAACTCACATGTATTTTTGGGTAGCTGTTCCTGCACCCGCTGAAGAAGTCCCCTAACATCTTGGCATCACAGCGCCTCTTGATAAAGTCGAAAGGTAGTCATCAGTTTGAGTTTGTGGTTTCAGAACGGACGCTCTTTTTGAACAGTACACATGATACATCGCAGTGCTGAATGGCTGGAATCCGTGAAACAAGTCACAAGCGCAGATCGCAAGGCTTACACTGGTTCGGTTCCTTTGTATCATGAATGTCGGGTGGTGAACTCCAACTTACATTTGTTGGGCATTGTCTTCTGCTTGGGTTGCAGTGTGCCTGCCCATAAAACACCAAAGTCAATACTTTCTTTGGAAGAAACGAGCAAGACGAGGCAAATTGTGGAAGACTGCAGCTTACTGGAAACGATTTTGTCCAGGAGTCGTGGCCAGCAGCCAAGAAGAAGAAAGACTTGATGCGCATTGGGAGCAACACGTTGGATCAATTCTTAGCTGAATCGTTTGACCTTATTGACTCAAACCGCCGTGCCAACACGCCTTGTCATCTTCAAAACGATGCGAAATAAAGGTAACATATCGGCCTGCATTAACCCGAAACAAAAGTAAAACGTTGGTTCATTGCATTTCCATCGCAATCCAAGTGTAGCCAGGCCAGGTACACAGAACATGGATGACCAGTGGTGTATCTGTGCACTCGTCCCGATATGTGGCGGACGGGAGACGGCCGGTTGCATTCATGTAGCAGGCTTCTTGGGTCTTCTTGATCGTCTTGCCCTAGAGTGTATGGCGACATGATCCTTGTTGTGTGTGGACGCCGCGTTGAAATCATCAATGTAAATGAAGAAGTTGATTCCGTCTGCCGTGAAGATACACGTCTGACTCGTCGGCCATTTGATCTTGAAATTGAGATGCTTGAGAGTGGACGTGAAAAATCCGGCCCAAGACACCATGATTCCGGTAGTTCATACAGAACCTTGTCCAGTTTCAAGAGCTTAGCCTTCGGAACATCTTCAGTTGCTCCGTTGTCAATAGAAGTTGTATCATTTGATGCTCGTAAAACTTGTTGTGAAGGATTGATCCAAATAGCGCGATTGCCATCAGTCTTTGGGTTGACTTTTGGCCAATGAACCCTGTGTTGTAAGTGGTGTTTGTCATATGTAGCATCGCATCAGGGGCGCGCGGCGGACACTGAGGCTACAAGCGCTCCTCGATCAGTTGGCAAAACGATATGGTGTAGTGTCTTGATTAGCCCCCAGCGAACCCTGCGTCCCGTCACCATCCCGCGGAGGACCTGTCGCACGCGAACCGCATGCTGCTGGCCTTGTTCTATGGAGGAGCATGGCTAGAGCGGCTAGTCCTCTTTATAGAAGCAAGTCTGGAACGGGGAGCGCTGGGAAGATGCAAGCGGCCGGTCGATCGTTGGTCGCATAGTCGACGACAGCCTGGAAACGCTTAGGCTGGTCATTGTGGGTCGCCAGAAACCATGCTACCTTCAACATGCTCTTCTTGGCGGTGAACGTCTTAGCTACTGAGGTCATGTCAACAACGGCCCGCAAAGAATTGTCAGCTATCGGTTGGGAAGGAATCGGAGACGCGAATACTCACATGCTTTTTGTAAATGCTCTGCCAATCGCAGACACATATCTGTTTTGTCCGTTGTTGGTCCCCAATGTTTATCCTGACCCATAAGGCAGGCGGTAGGTTCTGTATTGCGAGCGATCTGTCCGCGCATCACAGGACAAACGAAAGCAAAACACAGCCTGATCGCCCGGGCCGAATGTAATGAGGGCCGTATGGCGTCAGAACGTTCAACCACCCTGGCATCGTCCCTTGTCTTGATACCCTGCCGGTATCTGTTGGAAGATGCATTGACTCTTTTGCACAGGTTGGTACCACCAGAGCTTTGGTCGACCCTATATTGGCCTCAAAATGGATACTTGACAAACGGCTTTGTCTACCTTTGGGCATGAGATATCGAGCTGAAAGTCTTGTAGGTGGCGTCACCTTCTCTTATTAATGATAAGATCAACATCAATGATGGGATCAACACCAATGATGGGATCAACACGCATATCCGCAGACCGCAGTTTAGCGCATGGAGCTTGACACATACGCCCGAGTCAATGGCACTCCGTCCGTCAGCCGCTTTTTGGCAACGTCGTCATCGGCGACTAGCTTGATCTCTCGCTCGTAGCGTTTGTGCCAAACCATGGAGATCGGCCCGAGCATTGTAAACACGGCCGCATGGCCGGGGTAGGCCGAGCTGCAGATTCCATCAAAATTTGTAGCTTAATTGGGTCTTGAAGCTCATCAGGACGCCGGACAATCATTCAATTGTTAATTGTGACTCGGTGGGCCGGCTCCATGGTGCGGCAAAATCTCGCCAGATACTCCAGAACCTGATGCTTTGGTCCAACAGTCCACTGCTCCAGAATCTCCATGTACTTGTTCACACCGGCGAGGGCATCCAAATCGAGAAATTAAATTTGCAAAAATTGTCAGCATGTACTTTCCATCAGTGACTTCTACGTCTTTCCAGGTGGTATTTTTCAAAGCCGATGGCTCATTAGCGAGGAGGGCTGCAAACACTGGGGGAAGCACACAGCTTCGTGGCTGTATCATGTCATCAGAGTGTTTTGTTTGAGTTGCACATCATACCGGGATAGCTGGACAGCATTCTGTTCACACAGAATCCCACTTTATCTCCTAGCATCTCCTCCGGATTAGTGATGATCGGAAGACTGGAAAGTTCCTTTGCCGACATGGCACAAAGGTCTGTCTTGTTGGGCCTTTTCTTATCAACGCACGTCGTACCGGATATGGGCCTGGCAGCCTACGCAATCTTCAGCTTGCCGATTGTCCATAATTAGGAATCGCTACTCTTCGTTGAAGCTGTTGGCAACGATGGCAACACCACCGAGAAAAACCAACGAAACTCAACACATATGCAGAATGGACGGCCATGCAGATTGGACGGCTCTGAGGCAGACTGCAGGTAGGATAACATTGCGCCAGAATTACATTTCTTTGTCGAGGCCCGGAATGTCGAATTTGGATTGAACTTTTGCGTGCATGCTAAAGTGCGCTTTTGACATATTGTCCGCGCGCCATAATGTGTTGGCTTCAGTTCCCTTTGCTTTGACGTCTGACATTTGCCGGCCACATCATCACACATATGCGACAATGATAGCTGCCGCTGCCAGGATAAAAATGTTCTTGAGGGCGCGTATGTTCCACACCAAGATCAGTCATGATACTTCACGAAACGAATTGATCCTTGTACATCCATGATTTTGCACAAGGCAAAGTCTAGTCATTAAATTATGTAATGAAGTCGCGAGCGTCGACTTCTTCATCGAGGGTCCAATCATAGATGTGAAATGGTTATTGGACTCAGAGAGACAATTCCCACGAAAAGATGTACCCTATCCACTTTGAACAGCCTCTTTTCATTTGGCGAGGTTGATCATGTACTGTGCTTATTCTGACGATAGACACGCCGTGTTTGATTTTCTCCAAAAGATCCATAACGCTTTCCTTAAAACCGTTCCATGTCGAGTGTAGTAGAACTGACGCTATGATGCTGCTGAAAGTCCTGTTGCGGCCAACATAGGCCGGAGATGTACCATTGTTTCCCAGGGCAATGGCTTTTGTAACCTTTGTGATAGACGGGATGCATCTTTCTGATTCGAGTTAAGTTGTCGAGCCATGGTGAGTATGCGACCAGGCCCAGGACGAATGATCCGCCTTTGTGTGACGTTTGATTATATTCCAGCCAACGGCAGCCCCGCCCGGTCCAAGTATCATCTGTGCGATTCCGGATTCCCACAAGGTCTCCTTTGAAAATGAAGACCCCCGCCAAAAAAGCAGCAACACGCTTCATTAAAACAAACAACAAAATTACACCAGAAGAGAGTTGACAATGTTGCTCCAAAAGTTGTGCAAAAGATGCGTAGTAGAAGTTGGCTTCGACACCGCTCGATGAACGCGTCAGGAAAGGTAGACACCAACAATGTTCTAGTACCCTTTAGTAGCCATGGCGCGTTGCGTTCATGTAGTCTCCCCAACAGATCGTGTTCACTCAGTCTCAGCTATTTTGATATTTTTTCTCGTATCAGCTCCACCTGCGTGGAGAAGATACATATCTTCGTTCACGCTGTCCTAATATTATGTGCCGCAATGTTCAGTGCGTGGTGCTCGTGTCTGTGCACTAATGCCAGTCTATTGCATTCCACGGAACCCAGCCACTGTTGATGCGCGGCCGTTGCAGCTGACAACCGGGGTAAAAGATGCAGGGTTCCGCTTTGGAAGTAGAAGTGGTGATCCTTGCAAGGGCACAAAGTTTATTTGATGGAGCAGGATATGTTGTGCGTCGTGATATTCGGAATGTAGCCAAGTGCATTTTCCCACGTCTGGCATAGCCAGGTTTTCTTGACGTCAGCGCGTATACCGGAGAGAAGCCCAATTCGTACTGAACGAGCGTACAGTGGTCACGGTGATGGAATTGTTTTATCCTCGATGGTATAGTGCCATTGAGTAGTGGATTTGTAGACCGTTCCAGGAGGGTGGTGTCGTAGTTTATGTCCAGGACGATTCGCAAGTCTCGCATGGATTCAGAAATTTGTCGTCGCCGGTGCCAATCTGCGATGTCATCACCGGCGACGAAGCGTGTGAGTTTTATGCAAACTCTTGGCTGATCAAGAACGAGATCCGTCATTCACTGCGTCATGTAGACGACGTGTGATTTACCTTGCTCATTTTGTCTTTCTCTCGGCTTTCCTCCAGCTTTCATAGCCAACAGCACAAGGATAACTGCAGCTTCCAAGATATCATGCCACCAGAATATGAACTGTGTTCACCTATGCCATTCACCATTTCCTGGTGAGGGTTGCGTCGAAACAACAGATTAAAAACACAGTACCTCCTGGCTGGACATACAATCCGGTCTTGGCTAGTGAGCAATGAACAGACACGTTATTTGCATAACTTGGTCGGATCATTCTATGAGTGTACATGTCATTTCGAGGCGGACAACGGGAAAACAAATAAACTGCAAACCAGCTCATGTAAGAGTTGTGTTCAAATACAGCAGCGAGCTGTTAGATCATAGTTCGGGAACGGCTAGCCCAAGCAAAGCTCGGACATGATCTCTGCCAGGTAGTTTTTGCCAACGATGGATGCGGGCTGCTCTAGTTGATCCAAGCAACACCTGGCGATATGCCGACGAGGATAATGAAATCTCTCCCACCATGGTATCTTTCGAGGTGGAATTGAGTCAGGGCGTCCGCTAGTAGTGGATCTGTCGGGATCATCAGAGTTGTGTGCTCTCTCAATGGGATCAGGGGGTGGTTCCACATTGACTGGTTGTTTTCGGCCGGAGAACACAGAAGTTGGCTAGGGCATACCGTTTCCCGAGCTCTTCGTCCACAAGGAAAGTCTTTGAACCTGCCAGTGGCATCATTTCCTGATCGAAGCAGAGGGGATAGGGCGGTTGGGGAATTCTCATATCCGGCTCACGGTATACGCAGGACAAAAGCCGAAGACATACGCGCGGAGTGGACGTCGGGTGGGCGCTATTCTCTTTGCTGAGAAAAAGTCCGTATTCTATACCAAGCATACAACGTAAGCGTGTGCTTTGCTTTTGTCCTTTTCTGCCAAAGTCTTTCTAAATGCTTTGGATACCTCCGAAGATGGCAAATTGCGGGTGCGTGAAAGACATTGAGAGCCCTCTCAAGAGATAGCTCACAGACGCGGCAGTTTGTGTCGGGCTGCATATTTGACCCCGTGTTAGTTGGTAACGGGGCAAGTATCCATGATTGGGGCCCAGTCGTTCGACAGAGCGAGTATTTTGTGCTTGCTTGTCGAGCTGGAGCTGGAGCTGGATCGTGTTCGACGGTACTTATGACTGAGATTCTTCACTGGCAATGTGTTGAACGATCTCGCGCTCCCTTTCACCGTACTCGTAGCATCGGCCACAACATTGCTTTGAAAGTTGCTTCGAAAGTTGCTTCGAAAGTTGTTTCGATAGTAGAATTTGTTTGAGACTTAAGTTCCAAATGTCTGCCCCCGCCTCGGGGCCCGGCAGGATCTTGACAAGGGCCCATTCGACCCAGTTGCCATGTTTGCCCGTGTGGAATCAGGGGAGTAGTCTGACGGGCCCATGTGTCCGTGTGTCCGTGCGCACCAGTGGAGGAAGTCTGGCACTGCTCAGGCACTGCTCATTCCCAGCCGACCGAACCTCCCGGCCTAACCTAACCCTAACCTAGGCGGTGCGAGAAACAATAACAGACTGCTGCGGTACTCAATAACGAGACAGGGCGTCGTTGTACGACTTTGCAAAGTCGCGAGCGGGTTCATTGTCAGCAGTAATAGAGCAAGAGAATCCCAAGCGCTTCCTGCGCCATGTATCGCGTCTTCAAGACCCGACAAACTGGTTTTCGTTTTGTCGATCGCGCAGGGGTAGCACAAATCCGGGCGAACATTCGTGGGTTCGGGAATTAAACAATCCGCACATAGCGACAATTCCACGAATGCGGCGTTGGCAATTTTTGTACACGAGCGCTGCCCGGCAATACGGACAGAGCGGACGGTGGTCAGGTCCGGCACGTAGTTCCGCACACTGGCAACAGATGAGGTGGCCGCACGGAAACCCCAAAATGTATGGCGGGGTTAAAGTGTCGAAGATCCGAGTTACCCACGCGGTCATATTATGCCTATGAACGGCGTGAGGGAGTTGTCCGCAAATAACCCCATAATGGGCTGTGTGGAAACCTGGCGAAATGTGTATCGTTACTTTGGGTCTTTTTGTTGCTGCTGGTGCCACGGCGTGGGAATGGACAGAGAGGGAGATGTACTCGAAGAATGGGCCCATGACCCGGGCGCGAGTTTCAGGGCCTTCCTTGATGAAAATGGGCCATGGCTGCAAGGCACGACCACAACATATTTTTGCTCATATTCTTTGAAATGAGTCTTGTTAATTGTCATGATCTTCTTTCGGTAATCTTCGACGGTGACAACGAAAGGACGGTGCAATCGTGACTTGATGGGCCAATCGTACCCACCTCTCGATGTTCTTGTCTGGACAATAATATAATAATATAATAACTTGCAGAGTGTAAACTCGTAAAGGTAAACCGTTCAAACTGTGATCCCCAGCTCGTCACATTGTATATATCCGCACTGGCCATTGACAATCACAAAAGTGGTGGACTTGGCAGATGTTTTCGATCTGCATGTCTGGCTCCGGGTCCGCCGTGTTAACGAGACGAAGGCCCACGACCATCGCCCAATCGGCAAAAAATCCTGTAGTTTGCAGTTTCTTTTTCGAGCCATAAGACGATAGGGGGCCAGGATACAAAGCGCGGCTTTAACCGAAGGCCGGCGGGTCGTCAATTCTATGTGTCCGGTATGTTCAAAAACAACGCCGGTGACGACAATTTGTTCGACTTCAACCCTTTTGGCGATGCAAGAGCAGGAATCGTCGAGCTCTGCCACGACTTGATCGCCAAGAACCGGGTCGAATCGTCCATACTGTGGACAAATTGTTGAAGGCTGTGACACTCTGATATCAACGTCTGGTATCGTTGCTTCGCCGTACCACTGGAGTGAGCCTTCCGGGGAAAAAAAAAAAACGATGGCCCATTTAGAACGTGTGTTGTTTTCAGCACATCCACGTACACTTCTATTTCAAGGACCCAGTAGTATTTGCAATCTAGATGGAGGTGTGTCTCGGCCGAATGTGAAGCATGAAGGGTCAGCGAAATCTTCGTTGGCGGCCCAATGGACTGAAGTCCGGCTTGCCTTCTTGATTGCTTGGGCAGGAGGCCGCACCGCAAGGAACAAAACCGGACGATGTAGCATAGAAAGCACAGGATAGCGTGCAGTCTTTTGTGCCATATGTTCTCTTGACTTTGACGTGGACATTCAGCGTTTCGACTTTGCAAAAAGCACCAGTTTTCTGGTATCCTGAATGATAACTTGACAACATGTTCCACTTTCTCAGATCAATGGCCACCTAAAAAAAAAAAAAAAAAAAAAAACATGGGAAAGGGAAAACCCACGCCAAAACAAAGCAGACTCAAAAGGATCAAAATGGCCAAAAGGACCAATACGGGCATGCTATCTGCATTTTTAGCTGACCTGTTGAGTGGTTCTTATTATAATGGTGATTGAATACTCACCCACAATGTGTCATGGACTATTCACCGGCCCGAAGGCACATGCATCTGGCGACGACCAGAAAGGTCTCAGACACCGTGCCGACATGGCCACAGTTGGCGCAGTTCATGGTGTATGCCTTGCGGCCACTCTTGCGGCACACGCGAGATGCTCCAAATAGATTATACAGGTACTCATGTATCGTAAAGAGTAACCTTATACTGGACATGCAATTCCGCCCTTGATGGGCCACTCGAATGAGTACGACCGCCAAATTATTAGCCTTGATCATCGGCTGGAGGGTCCCTCATTCGGGAGCCCTTACAAGCATCGGCCCTTTGAGTTTGTAGCATAATTGTTCACGACAAGGCTGGCCAGATCCCAGCCGTCTATCGGGGATGTTGTAAGGTAGCGCTTGCGGGGGTCCAGAGTGTTTTGATATCTCAGCTGGCAACTAACTATCGAGAAATCGGGCTTGGGACCTTAACCTTAACGTAACCTAATGTGACATCAAAAAACCCGATAAACTTGCTGGACGTCGTTGTTAACTGCATAGCAAAGCTCCAATCCACCCGCGTGATCGGGAAATGGCTGTAATCGATCGTGGTTCTTTAAACTGATATTAGTGCCTTTCAACCATGGAAATGTTGAGCCGGGCAGTTAAGACTGACTCGTCGGTTTCCATGTCCGGCCACTCCCAAGCGGTTAACCCTTTGACTATTTCCTTGGATGACTCGAACATTCTATAGTGCCTCACCAACAGCAGTCTCCATTTCTCCGTTGTCGTCGGGTACTTGTTGGATTTTCATCTCAACCATGTTCGATCAATCTTCTTGCGAGCATGTTGAAGGACGTCGATAAACGGTTTATCTTTCATAAGTCGACGTCATGCGAAGACTGCAGCATCTCCAATGTTGGGTAGTCGTCGTCGCTAAATCTTGTGTTCTTTCCACACTATTTATCACTCTCCACGGACGTTCAGCCGACTTTGCCATTGAAATAATTTTTCCGCTATCCTGCTTGATAACAGGACAGCACATTCCACTCCTATATCATGACCATCTGTGACTGGAACTCTGCCAGGGCCATATCTTTGACGTAGGAGCGAGATGTTCCGGCGAGGACCGGCCGTGTGTGATCGTAAGATGTTGACACCCTGTCGAGCGCGGCTTCAAACCAGTGATGCAATTCCGTCCTTGATGGGCCACTGAAAAGAGTGCGGGCCCAAAGCTATTGACCTTCTTCTCCTGTCCGGACATCCATATTCCGTATTGTCTCAAGCCATGGGAGCGTCATCCCCTATGCTCGACTCTGACATCACAGTATTTTTGTGCTCATGATTCTGTTGAGGCTTTCTAGATAGACTGAAAATGTCGTGGACTCCAGAAAGATTCGTCAACCGCAAAAGTGCTTGGGGTACTACCGTGCCGTGGAAACCGAGTATTGTGAGCTGAAGAGAAACTGGTCTCGGAGTTTCTCTTTAGTTGTACCAGGCCTGCCATTATGCACGCACCGCTGGCGAGTGGTCTGTCATGTTACAACTGTCGCAGGCGTCAAAACAAAAGGTGAGCAAAGGCAGGCGGAAATCGTAGGTGTGGTGTATCCTACTTATTTCTCGTGGTCAAAGGAAGCGCCCAAACGCGCTTGTCTCTGATATTAGAAATCTTGGCCAATGTTCAATGCCACCTTTATGGCTGATGCGGGCCGAACGGCTAGGTTTGCACACATCCAGCTGTAAGTGTACTCGAATAATGGCCACAAGGAATCACTCCCGTGTCACCACTTGAAGTATAACCGGTCTCAATGCGCGGTTGTTCGTTCCAAGTCAACGACCTGCCACTCTGAATGCCATGTGGCAAAGAGGACACAATCTCCACTGACCATGAAACATCTTCTCGATGTGATGCGGTTTTGTCACGCACCCCAGATATACTGGAGGACTTCAGCCATGGAACATCTGACATTTTCCAGGGCTCCTTCAAATAAGTAGAGTACTGTGCTGAAGAGTGTTTAGACTCTGGTGGTTTGAGTTCCATCACAGTAGAACAGTTTCATAGCTTCAGACAGTGTAGCGATAGGGGGACTGGGACCAGACCAGCTGCAAATCCCGCTTCTACACCTGAACTTGATGCGACACTGCATTGTTCGTTATGCCCCTACAACGCGACGTCCTGTCCAGTATCATCTTCCACCGTGGGCGACATTGTCCAACACAAAGTCATCTTTGCGAACATGTGTAGAATGCTCGCGGGCCGATGCATACTGCCCTCCGACCTAATGCCAGCAATGGTTAAGTCCTCATAACACATCGCACAGGCGACCTCTGGTCCCTTGGTGTCATAATGTTGACGGTTTTAAGGTTGCCCCAGTTCGTATCCGGCGAACGTTCGCTCCGTGTTGCGCTGACCAAGATAGGCAGAGCGTTGGTCATAGACAAGCGAGTATGGCAAAATGGAAAACGTATCACGAAAGTATATAACTTTTAGTAGAACCCCGCGGTATCTTTGCTTCGCAGCGCCGATGATATTCTTCAAACGTGTTCGAACAGACAAACCAGCTCTTACTTGATCCGTGGCGGCATGGGAGACAGAGCACACAATTATTGTTGACCTTGTTCATCCGTCATCTTTGCATCCCTCTCCAAAGTACCAGCTTCTTTAAACGTGATGATTTGTGCCAGAGTATCCCTGGCGGTATCCATGAGTTCATGAACAGTAAGTGCATTGATAAAGAGTTTCGAATAATGTTGAGGAATATCTCGATCTTCTATCGGCTTGAAGAGACGCTGGCAGATATCTACACACCTCCACTACTTGCACCGTGCCACTTCTTAGGAGGTGTGGCTTGTCCTCATTCGTCATGAGGGGTCTGTACGTCAATGACTGGCAAATCCGATTTCCATGTTGAGGGGAGGCACACTCAACACGGCACGCGTTCATCATGGTGTGGTTTTGATTGCGGTGGTTTCAAGCACATTTTATTGTTTGAACCCCTTTTGAAATGGATCGATGGCCAACGTTTTGCTTGCTTTGAGATAACTGGTCATATTCAAGACCACTGACTCGTCACCCATCAGTCCGTATCTTTTGAGTGACACCGCCAGACTTTTTCGGCATAGGTAGAGCCAGTTGCCGAAATTCAGACTTGAGGCTTGCCCGACAGGGAGATGAAAGGCCGTCATGGGGCATGGCCAGGTATTTGGATGAATCGTTGTGAAGACATCCGATCGCCAGACTTTGAACATTCTGAGCCCAGAGAAGTAGGGTGTTGGATGACGGGAAACTCGTATCAGACTTTGCATATTGTGGCACGTTTCCTGGTGGAGGGATGCAAGCGGGGCATGGCCAAACCTGACCGGGCTCTGATAACGAGTCCACGTCCGCATTGGGACTCTTTTAGATTCTAAGTTTCCGAAGGTATCGTGCTCATGGCACGTTGTTTAACTTCCTGGTGTCTTTTGGGGTCATAGCTTTTCGGCCTTGTAGTGAGCCAGAGCCAGAGATGTCGGCCGGGAACAGCACGGTGCCTTGACCCCGGATCCGTCACAGGCAATATCAACTAGGCATCCGGCCCGTTCAGTGCCTGCACTGTGATCTTTCCCTCTGTGTCTTTTAATCCGTTTATCGTGACGTGGAAGTTATCTTTAGTCGGGGCCGTGTTTTTATCTTAACAGAATATTTCAGACTCTTTTTTTCCTTTTTTCTTTTCCATGATGCATTGCAAAAAAAAAAAAAAAAAAAAAAAAAAAAAAAAAAAAAAAAAAAAAAAAAAAAAAAAAACAAAAATAAAAAAAAAAAAAAAAAAAAAAAAAAAAAAAAAAAAAAAAAAAAAAAAAAAAAAAAAAAAAAAAAAAAAAA